>FIZT01024215.1:0-33153 GCA_900065295.1 Paracoccus marginatus | reverse complement strand
CCAAAATTGCAATTTTTCGAGAAAAAAATGAGAACGAGAACGACCTGAAAAAGAAAGGAGAACCGTTCTCGTTCTTCTGTTCGCGAAATTCAAATTCACTTTTCAGATCGTTCGTTCGTTCTTGTTTTTTTTCTCAAACGTTCGTTCTTTCGTTCGTTCTCGGGATAAATGTGACGTTGTGACGTTCTTTTGTTCTTTGTCGCTTGTTCTCGTTCGTTCTTGCATCCCTGTCGGTACCCCGCCGGCCGCCAACCATCACACTGGAGGTACGTCACGTGTTCGTCGTTTGCTGATTGCTGCTTGGCGGGGGCTGAGGTGGAGTACCAGTAGAGTGATAATAATTGATAACACCCCACGTGCTATTCAAATACTCAATTGTGTTGCTAACTCGCTAAATTGCTTCCCTTACGGGTTAAGAGCAAAATTAGAAAAATTTAGAGATAATTTTCGAGTTTTTCCATGTTATTTTTAAATTATGTGAGCTTCGCATACCCTGCATTGTTTCACTGTTGCATTTTTTTTTTTTTACCGTAAACGCCTAATTCAAACGGCGAATGATGGATTTGGATCTAATCAAAACCATTAACGACGAGGATAATGTTCCTGATTACTCTGAGGAATCTGACGTTGAAGTCGAGGTAAATGAATTTCAGTACATTTTTTCAATACGATTGATTATGCGATTGTAACTAATAACTTCGTATGCTTCAGTATCAACCTAAGAAAAGGAAGACGACAAAAGAAAATGATTTCGACAATGAGTTTAGTTTTGTCTCAAGTACAAATGAGTATAATAAAGATACGTGGGACGACCTCAAGAAGTACATAAAAAGAAAAGGCAAAAATAAAACTGATGAGAAAATCGAAAGATCGAGAGAACATATCAAAATCATAGTGCGTAATACGTTGATAAGCTGCTTCAGGTCTATTATAATTATAATGAAGCTGAGGTAATGACAGTATTGTTTTCTTTCAGATGCCTGAGTCAGACGATGAAAATTCTAACGATGAAGGAGAATCGAAGGAGAACCAAGTTGATGACGAACTATCCGATAGTGAAATGCAAAAAGGTGAAATATATAACAAGAATTACAAATATTTGTATGAGGAGATTGATAAATTTATACTATTACTTACATATATATGCTTTTTACAGACAAACTGAAAGCACGAGAAAAACGCGTTGGTAAACGAAATAAAAACAAAAAAATTGAAGATACGGGTGAAGAAACGTGTGTCGTCGAAGATGATGACGAATTTTTTGATGACGCTCCGCCATTTGACGAGAACAGCTCTTTCTACCAAATGAACCTATCTCGTCCTTTAATGAAGGTAACAAAGGTATATGAGTATGCCCATTATTCTACATATTTCTGATTTTCTATGAATTATAAAAATACAGGCTATCGGTGCTCTAAACTACGTTCATCCGACTCCCATCCAAGCTGCGGCTATCCCTGTTGCGCTGCTTGGCCGTGATATATGTGGATGTGCTGCTACGGGAACTGGTAAAACAGCAGCATATATGCTTCCTATTTTAGAAAGACTTTTGTATAAACCTAAAGGATACTCTCCGGTCACGAGGTAAAAAAAGGTTTGATAAATAGGCTGGTGTTTAACTTTTTTTCCTGTGCTCAACGCTGTGTTTGAATGTTTCAGGGTGTTAGTTTTAGTTCCAACTCGAGAATTGGGAGTACAAGTTTATCAAGTTACTAAACAATTAACTCAGTTTACGCATATTGAAGTCGGTCTTTCTGTTGGTGGTCTTGAGTTAAAAATTCAAGTATGAAATTTACATTATTATTCGTATCTCGTTTTTTCGCTGCTAATTCTTTCAACTTTCTGTGTTCTAGGAATCAGTGCTGCGAAAAAATCCTGATGTGGTAATTGCAACTCCTGGTCGTTTAATTGATCATTTACAAAATACACCATCGTTTTCATTGGAAGATCTCGAAATTTTGGTTTTAGATGAAGCAGATAGGTGGGTTATTGTCGTTTGATTTCAACTGTTCCATCAAGATTTTCCGATTCATTTTTTTTAAATTGTTGTGTAGAATGCTGGATGAAAATTTTGCTGATCAAATGAAACAAATCGTAAAAATGTGTTCTCGCACTAGGCAGACGTTGTTGTTTTCAGCTACTATGACTGATGCAGTAAACGACCTGGCGTCCCTATGTTTATCACGCCCGGTTAAAATTTTTGTTGACAACAACCAAAATGTTGCATTTAACTTGAGGCAGGAGTTTATCAGGTATCTCGCCGTATTTCATCTAGAAAAAAAAATGTTGTAACATTTGAATACATCCAGGTATTTAACGCGTGCTCCGTTTTTAAGGTTGCGGGAAGGAAAAGAATCCGAGAGAAATGTCATTTTAGCTGCGTTAATCTGCCGAACTTTTCGAGATCACTGTATGGTGTTCGTTAGGACAAAGAAAGATGCTCATCGAATTTTAATCCTTTTAGGTCTTCTCGGTGTGAAGGTATTATTGCCTCAATCAATCAAAACTCGGTTCTTTAAAATCTTCGTTTGTTAATTGTATTTCTTGTCTTGCAGGTGTGCGAATTGCATGGTAACTTATCTCAACCTCAGCGTTTAGAAGCTTTAAAAAAATTCAAGAATGAAGAAGTCGATGTTCTAGTTGCTACCGACGTAGCTGCTCGCGGTTTAGATATTAGAGGAGTCAAGACGGTTATAAATTATATAATGCCGCCAACATTGGAGCATTACATACATCGAGTAGGAAGAACAGCTCGTGCGGGACGAGCCGGTGTATCTGTTTCCATTGCGACTGAAATGGATAGAAAAATGATAAAACAGATAATTAAAAATGCTAAAACACCTGTAAAAAATCGTACCATTCCTCCAGAAATAATTGCGAAGTATAAGAATAAGATATCAGCGATCGAATCCGAAATGCAAAGTATACTTGATGAAGAGAGAGAAGAAAAAATGTTGAATAAGGCAGAAAAAGACATTGAACGCGGTAAAAGAATGTTGGGTGGCCAAAGTAAAGAAGGCGCAAAAAAGAGCCGATCATGGTTTCAAACTCAGCATCAAAGAAAATTAGAAAAACAGAAAGCCAAGGAAATTTTTGAAGCGAAATTGAGCGGTCCAAAAACACTTGTAAAAAAGAAGAAAAATTCCAAAAACGAAAGTACAGAAGAAGAACAAAAAATTAATAAGAAAATGCAAAACATTGCCTTGTTCCAATCAAGGTTGGCAAAAAGGAAACTGAAGCCCAAAAGAATAAGAGCAATGGATGATAACTTCAAATTCAATATCGATCATAGTGAGTGTTAATCGTTGTTGGTCGGTGATAATATTATGCAGTTTATAGGCGATTGAACTTTCTATTAATTGAATTTTCAGGTCAATTGAAGAAAAGCAAATCAGCTTTTGGAGACAAATTCACTGATGTTAGTCGAAAATCTGTTAAACAGTTGCGCTATTTGTAAGTTGATAACCTCATGAGTATATTTTTTTTAAATCGCTATTTACGTAGCTAATCATGTCGCATTGTTGCTATTGCTTTCAGAGGACCGAATAAGAAAAAGAAATGAGATCTTATTTTGCTGATTGATTACTGTACAGCTTACCAAACAAATTTTGGTGTGGGGCGAATTATTTCCTTCAATTTATATTTTGAATCAAAGTTCATACTAAAATTTATTGGATAATGTCAGTCATTCTCTTTGCCTATAATTTTTTTCTAATCCAACATACCAATACTTGTAATATGTACTGATTTAAGAAATTCTCTAATAAGAAGAAGAATTTAATAGATTGTACGATTTTAGTTGTTGGTTTCTTAATATCAGTCCGAATTCGGTAATGAGTGATTACTGATTGCTTACAAGTTACACCTGTGCAAGTTTTATTCAAATTTTCTTCATGCGACATCTGCTCGCTTTCGCAGGTCTTAACTTACTGCGACGTAGTTGGTTTATTGGCAAAAGAGCTACATACATGAACGTGAATTAATACTTTCTGAAGCAGAAGTAGAGTAGAACAGAACTGAAAATTAGGTAACGCATTTAGCAGTCATCCACTTCCAGTCAGTTCCAGTCACCATGCGTAGAGCGAAGAACTATCGAATCGATTGATTCGAACATTCGATTATTTCGATGTTCGATCATATCACATTGAAATCGAAGTTGAAAAATAATTTGACGTTGTTGGTGCGTGGTGCGTGTGATGTTATTGTCTTATCCTTATCACTAGCTAGTGAAGCGACTTGAAAGAATTTTTTTGAGTTCACTTAAGTTAATAATAAGAGGATGATGAAGAGTGTATATTTTTCATGTTGATTTGTCCATGTATTTTTTTTCTGTCAGTTATATAGTTCATTTTGAAAACTTATAAATTGTTATTAATGAAAAAAATATTCGTTATGAACAAAATCTACAGTTGGTTAGTTCCGTACACGGTGAGTAGAAATTTACTTCAGAGCAAGTAAATAATCTTATTCAGTTGGTGATAAGAACACTACTGAAAAAAATAATTGAAATTCACTCATTCCAGAGTCAGTTCAAGTACACAAGTTTGATTAGTAATTCAAAAGCTGACGGCCATTTCAGGAACACTGTTTGGGATCCTTTACTGATAATATCGCAAATTATTGCACTACAAGCTATCTATTATTTAACGCTTGGAATTTGGATTTCAGTTATATGTTTTGTTGTGGGTACATCTAGATCGTTGGATCACATTTTTCGCTATCAGGTAACAGCTGTAAAAGAAAAAAAATTTGTATAGAAAACTTAATAATTGTGCTTTTTATGTGCATTTTTTGCATACTTGACGAGAATATCAGTCTAATGTTTTTCGTTTAATTCTAAAGGAAATTCATGTTCGAGATGTTCCAGGAAAACTAGTTATTGCAGCCTTTATATTAAATGCGTGTACTGGGTAACACTATTTCCGTTGATTCGATATTTGCCATTCTATTTCATTCCCTACTAATAACTGCTTGTATTTTAGAGCTGGTGCTATGTGGTTTGTAGTCCAAAGAACAAAATTATGTTTGGATTTCTCTTGTACAGTTCAACTTCTGCATTTATTGATTTGTTGGTTTTATAATGGGCAGTTCCCTGTTGGATTTTCATGGTGGTGTTTGAATGTAGTCTGTCTAGCTGTGATGTGCATTTGTGGCGAATTTCTGTGTATTCGAACTGAATTAAAGGCTATTCCATTATCACTTGGGCAAAAAACCGATTTATGAGAACTAGGTATCAGGTATTACGTAAGTTGTATTTTTGATTTGCATGTATTACTCATTCGTGTTCAGCAATTCTTGATGAATTTTTTAAAATATAGAATCATAGTTTTTGCCATATTCTCTTTTCTTTTATGGGCAGTGGGCACTGAAAAAGATGTTAGCAAGGTAATAAAAATCAAGACAGCTCCGTTTTTTCAATTTGATCAACAATACAACTATCGAATAAATAACCATAACAACATTGCGATAAAAACATAATAAACACGCATAGCAATTGAGTATAAATTATATGTAAAAATAAATTTGAAAGAAAGTAGCGCGTGACAAGAGAAGAAAAGGGGTAACTCCAGTGATTTTTTAAATTTCTTGTTTGCAATAATAAAACCAATGTACAGCATTATTTGTCCAATTCATCTGAACTGGGAGAAGAGGGTATTTCACTTTCTTCAACTTCGGGAATGGCACTGCTGTCTGCTAATATTCTTTCTCTCTCGAGATATAATTCTTTTTTAATCTGAAAATACAAACACAAGAAAAAAAATGTCAACATTTTGTCGTTTCTTAAATTAATGTTAATTAACCTTACTTCTGGAGTTAACTTGATAATTCGGTATTCAATAGAAGGAGCTAAAAGACAGGAATCTTGTTCCAGGTCATCTAAACTAGCACGTCGATTCACCCTGGGTATTCCTACTTGACCGTGGTGGTGATGATGTAGTTGCTGCTGATGGTGGTGATCGGCAGGAGAGTTTGAATTACGACGTAAAGGAGATGGTCCATCTAATTCGCTACCCTCCAACTGTTTCACCAAACTATGTCTAAACACGAATGGGGGGGGGGGGGGGGGGGATGAAACACTTTAATAATAGATACATCTAATCCGACGAGCTCTTAAGACTTACCTCCTGGATAACGTGACTAAACTTTGCCTGTGTTTTGAAAGTCGTTTCGATTTACCTTGACGCATTTTTATAGCAGCAAAATGATTTTGCACCGATAAACATAATTCTGGACAAATTTCTTGACTAATCTGAAATTTCGATTCAGAATAGGTATTGGAATAGTAAATTCAAAAATACGGACATATTTTCAAAATCTAAAGAGAGAGATACATACCAATTCGTCACAATGTTGAAGCATTGTGTAACCGTCACAGCCACTGTGCAAATAATTTTTTGTCGCTAATTTGTAATTCTGATCCAAAACTAAATATTCGTCACCTATTCTTACTAGAAGTGGATCTACTCGTTGACCGGGAGGTGCAGTTGGATCGAATGCAAACCTTACTCCAGCAACTTGAGGAAATCTTCCTTCAAGCTCTGGATACTTGGAAACAGAATTTTCCAAGGCTTTCCAAATTATCTCACCTGCAAAGCATACAATTGAAAAAAATTATTATTTACTAATGTTGGATGATTACTGATTAGTCGAGGACTGTATAGTAAATACTTTACCTGTCACGTTTAATTCGACAGTGGCCTCGGCTTTAGGTAAAATACGCATCAAATCTCCTAATGTGAAATCACCAGCAGGATGAATCTGATCAGACCGGAACGTTCCAGAATTCAAAATAACAAGATCTGCACCAGTTGCTGCAAGTAGTATATCACACATCCAGTTGCCTAAATTCGTTTCTTCAGTACGTATTTTACAAAAACGCCCCTCAAGGTCTACATGAAATACACCGA
Organism: Paracoccus marginatus; assembly: GCA_900065295.1. Lineage (NCBI taxonomy): Eukaryota > Metazoa > Arthropoda > Insecta > Hemiptera > Pseudococcidae > Paracoccus > Paracoccus marginatus. The sequence continues at coordinate 26,245 of FIZT01024215.1, read as the reverse complement.
GCACTTCATTCATCTTGCCCATGATAGTACCTGTATAAATGGCAAGATTATTTTTCTTCAAATTGAAGACGATCTGGCATATTTTTTTTAATCTTCTTGAAAAGTTCGTAAAACATATACATTAAAAAATTGTAAAATGAAGATATTCTATACCTTTGTATTTATCTAGAAGCTGTGTAACAGCGGCATCTTCAGGAGTTGATCTAAGTACGCTAATTTCTTCGACATTTACGGAACAAGAATTTTGAAAATCTATAGTAATTTTAGAAAATTGACGAAAATCGGTCCCACTCTTGATAATTAGTTTATCATTTATCTGTGGTAATACAGAACATGTAAGTGTTATTAGTTATACGTGCCAAACCGTTTCAATAAATATTTGAGGCATGATATTATGTAAAAAATTTTCACCTTAATAATGTCGTACACATGATCATGCCCTCCTAGTATTAAATCAATGTCCGTGGTATTTTCGGCCAACTTTTTATCGTTTCTAGTACGCATATGAGTCAAGGCTATTACATAATCACATCCCTTCATGTACAACAGCAAATACATATGTGATTAAATTCTATTCTAAACATAAATAACTTGCAATCTCTAATGGAGCTTTTATACCTCTTCTTTGAGTTGTTTGCTCAACTTTTGCCCAACATCAACAAAATCCATGAATGTCAACTCATCTGCGTTAATCGTAGCCAAAGTATCGATCCATTCTTCTTCAACTAACCCTATCTGTAGATGAAATGAAATTGAGAAAAAAAGTTTTAATTGGAAATTTAGGAATATTAAATTTTAATGTTTTTTTTTCAACAAATAAATATCAAATTACCATCCCTATACGCTTTCCATTCCATTCGATAACATGGGTTATTTTACCGTCGCCTAGAGGCCGTCCGGTTTCATTGTCAATGACATTAGACATAAGCCACGGAAAATTTGTTTCGCTAACTCTTTCTGCTAGAGTTTCTAAGCCAAAATCTATAAAAATTGCAATAAGTTAGTAGCTTTAAAAATTACAACCATTTGACATTTTTAAATCGTTATACCAACCAAAATCGTGATTTCCATAGACCGCACAGTGAGTGCCGACTTCATTAAGAATTTGTGACATCTGTTCGCCTTTGGTGAATGTGCTAACTGATGAATAATAAACACATATTAAACACGAAAATATGCTTTAAGAATTCGTAATTAAATCAAGTTGCTAAAACTTACGAAGGCTTGGCGAAAAAATATCCCCACTGAATAAAACCAGGGGTTTCAACGATGAAAAAGATTTGACAGCATGGGCGAATCTACTGGCTCCGCCGACTGGTTCTGCTTCTCTCGGTTCAACATTGTATACGTCGTTGAAGTGTAGAATAGTTATCGAAGTACATGCGTTTGCAGTTGTAGACATCTTAGTAAATCCACTCGCTGCGTGTTTTACTTCTAGAGATGCCTGAAAAATTATTTTTCACAATTTATACAAAATAAAAAAATTACAATAAATTATTTGCAAAAGATGAGTACTGATGCATCATGCACTTTTCTTACAACCTAAGGCTTGTTAAATCCAATTCGCAATCGGTAAGAACTGAGAAATGAGTTACTTATTTAAAAAATCTTAACAAAAATTCTGTTTCAAAAAGCTTACCTATCAATATTATTATTCAATCACTTTTTAAAGATAAATATCGAAGTAATCACGGTACAAATTCAAAATATTCATAGCTCATCAAATAATAAACAGTCGACAAGTTTATTCTAGAATGCACGAGCGGTAACTCGAAAACTACGTTAAAAATTTTCAAGAAGCTCAAGTACATACAGTTCAGATTCAATTTTCTTATCATTTAAGGGTTTTGGTGAAACTGTTGTGCCAAATTTATAAATAATCAAGTGAAATTTGAATTTCCTCCTACCTACGAAAATTTTACTGAAAATCACTCAACAGAACTATTTGCAAGAAAATGGAAACAGAAAATACTCACAGTAGTAGGGTGAAAAAATTCATTTTAAAACATAATCGTAACAGTTAAGAAATTCAAATTACTTTTGCAATTTCAGCATGCGACAAACGAACAAAACAAACTGTAATATTGAATGCATGCATTCACTTGTAATACACGTTTGGCAGAAAGCCTACATAATTATGCTCGCAATCTCACCTTGCTTAAATATATTATTAGAACTTCATATAACACACAAAAATGGGAAAAGCTCATTTTACGACACCAAGTTTTCCCGCTCTTTTCAATTCGACAATTTTCGTTTCCATAATCAAATATTATAAGGATGATTATCGATTAAGGAATGGATAAAATTAACACATGAAAAGAAAAACGTTTCATCATCGTAAGTTATGCGTTTAGTGAATTGAAATTCCCAATTTCAAGCTGGTTCGTTAGACAAGTCAATAAGTGCAATATCAATTATTAATTAAACTTGGGATTTTTCAACTACTATATTAGTACAAATCGAATTACGTGCAAAATTTAAATTAATAAGTAAAGCAGGTGGCGTATAGAAAGTAAGGAAACCAAATTGTAATGAAAGTATCAATGCTATACCTTTAAGAATTTAAAAAATCGCAAATAGCGTAATTTAGGACTTAAATGGTAACTTCTAAATTCTGATTTAGTGTGGCCACTAGTTACAAAAACATCTACGAAAAAAAAAACATAATGAAGCATTTAAACAAAATAATAAGAAAGGCAATGACGAGGTACGTAGCAAAACAAAATTATAGAATAATCACGGTATAATTAGAATACAGCGATAATTATCAAAGTTACCTGTTTTAGCCAACCCGCTACACTTCGCACTCCAACAGAGTCTAAGGTTGGAGATTCTACCAATTCCGGCCATTTCGTTCGAAGAGACTGGCTTGCGAATGTCATGATGTCCACAATTCGCCAGTGAGTGAATCTTTTAATGAATGAAGTTGAAATCTATACAAAGAATAAATTAGACACTGATTACGCTGCCAAAATAATATTGAAAGTATAATTGTATATACCTTCGTATTGATATGATGTACAGGGTCTAATCGTGACAAATAATTGAGGATGGATGAATGAGCGTAGAACCGACTGCCGTTTCGAGGGTGGCAAGGCTCAATTGAGAGTATTACTGAAATCTATATTCCCAACCATAATCACGCTTATCAATTAGATACATGAAATTGAGAACATTCGCGGTAAATTCCGAGCATGGAACGAAAATGATTTCTTTCACTCTTTTCAACGTACAACCTAAAAACAATTAGCGTAAAATTGTGATTACTGCGTTGTCTTATAGTGTAAAATTATTAAGTACTTTTGAATCATTACAGCTACAAGCCAAGTTCATTTAATTACTACACTCACCTTGACGATTATTCTATTTTGATAACAGGATAAGCGCCCGGATTTCTTTAAGCGTACCTGCGTACCTCAGTATGAAAAATGTGCAGATAATATTAACATAATTTGAAAAACAAACCAACACTATTCACGTTTGGGTCTTCAACTCACACAAGTTTACGAGAGAAATTAATCAATTATTAATCATCACAGATAAATAAAGTATTTCCACTCTACCACACTCGAATCTCGGTTTTGAAGTTTCAGCTTACGCTTAGGTTTTCCAAAAAATTATTAACCAAGTATCATACGCATCATAAACTATAAATTAATTAACCAAGTTCAGTTCAAAAAATTAAAAATTTGTAGCCCATTTTTGAGTTTTTAGGAAATTCGGAATTCGGACTCGAGCGGGAGTACAGGGAGTACGTAGCGTCAGCGCGAGTTGTCTGGTTCAACAAGCAATTCCTAAAAAGAAATCACACAAATCGAGAGCCGCATTGTGGCATTGGGCATTATCTTTCGCGTTCGGCCGTTCACCTCCTCGGGTCATCGGGCCTATCGTCGGGCTCACTAGTCAGTATAAAGGTATGAATAAATCTTGATTCTAGATTTCTAGAGTCTAGATACTACTGTACCACAGGTATCATTTTTTCAAGTCAGTTTTCTTAATTAAATTATGTAATGTATCCTGTTCAAGTAAAAAGAAATTTCTAAACCATTGGAGAGACAAACGTTCTCATCCAGTGCTTCATATTTATTGATAGCAAATTTTTTTCCTTCTGCAATAGGTAACGCAACAAACATTAATTTGCTTAAAAGTTGAAAACTCGAAATATGCAAGTACATAGGTAAGGTACTTCACCGTGCATTTCACGTCGTAGTTTATTTTTTATTAACAATGTAGTCTGAACAGAAGTGTCATCCTAGGATACCTCTGCCTGATGGTACCTACTATGAAAAAACCAGAAAAAAGTCAAGCCCAAATAGGCTTCCTGTGATGATTAGCAGCTACTAGCTAGTTAGTCGTACAACTAAAAATGCAGGTAAACTAGAGCTAGTAATTTGAAATCAATTCATTTTATTAGTAGAAACTAGAAAGTAAAAGTAGAAAAGTACATAAAAAGTGAAACAAATATTGGCACAAAACATTTACAACATACATATAACACAACACCTATACGAATCTATAATATTGAAGAAATTTAACTTAGGATACTTAAAGCAATACCTAATGACTATTTTTAATTTTGATTCAATGATCTCTTCGGTAAAAAAAAAATAAAAATGACAGTTAAATTGATAGGTATTAGTTCTTACCTACAATCCTACATTCCAAAACAATAGGTAGGTAGGTACTTAAGTAAGCAGATCAAATACCATTCAATTTAAAAACAGTATTATTTCATTAAATTTCAAATGTCTGGTAAATGATCAAAAGTTTTTGGTGATTGTTCAGTGTGTGAACTGCTGACTTTCTGGGATTCTGGACTAGCTGCGTTGCTCGATAACTGTGGAAAAATTGATGAAGAATTGGTGATTTGAGCATAATAGACATTCGATTGCCGAGTTAATAGGTCCTGAAATAGAATTATTTAATGCCCATGGTCTTTGGAGTATTTTTTTTCCATAATGATCGATAAAGAATTAATAAAGGTACGATTTACTTTTGATTTCTCCCGAATCTTTTTCAACCGTTCAAATTCTTCCAGTTCATTATCCGGTATTTTGAATAAAAAATTGTCAAAGTAAGGATGCCTGAGTAATTGTTCGCAATTCCATCTTTTCAAAGGATCTTTATCCAAGCATTTCTAAACAAAGTTTTAACAGCAGGTACTTGGATGAAAATGAATAAAATTTAATTAATGTTCAGTTCAACTATGTACCTATATACTTATCTAGATGAAAATATGTTCATCTTTCAAATGATACAATAAAAATTGAAAAATGCTTACTTTCAAAAAGTCCAGAATCCTTGGGTCTTTTTGCACTTCCTTAGGAATTTTACTCTCCAATGATTCAACAGTGTCTGGTTGAGGTAACGTTATACCTTTAAAAAATTCATTCATTTTGAAAATGTGCACATGTCTAGCTATGAGATCCCCTAGAAGAAAAGATTAGTAGAAAATCAATGCATTGAAGTCAAATTACCACTTTTTTGAGCTGTGTTTACTTATAGTTGGTGAAAAAATTGTGATGCATCCAGGTACATTGGTACATATTATGAGAATTGCTTATGCTTACCCACGGTCTTTCTTATTAAATATAATTGATCTACGTCAGATTTTCCCGGCCACAACGCTTCCCCTCTTATTAACTCAGCAAAAACACAACCTGTCGCAAAAATATTTAATGTATAGGTAGGTACCTATGTATTTACTTTACTCCTCCTCGTTCTCTTTTTAAATGCAAATTAAAAAGTAACTATAACTTACCAATGGCCCAAATATCAACAGGAGGGCCATACATTGTATCACCCACTAATAATTCTGGAGCTCTATACCACCTCGTGGCCACGTAATCTGTGTAGTTTTCACCAGGGCCTTCAAGTATGTTTGCAAAAATAATAATAATAATAATTATCCGTAAATACATAGATAATATCTACCTACCTATATGTAAAGTAATATCAATATTAATAAGTAGGTAGGTATTTTGTGCTCTCTTTGCACTTACTCACTCATCATTCTGGCGAATCCAAAATCACATAATTTTACGACACCTTGTTCTGTTATTAATATATTCTCTGGTTTAATATCTCTATGTATGCAATTATGCTTATGACAATAATCGACTCCTTGTAAGATTTGCCACACAATTTGTTTAATCAAAATATCAGGACAGCCATTTGGATTTCTTTCTAATATATTTAATACTGTCAAATCACAATATTCAAAAACTAAATGTAATTTTCGTTTTCTGCGAAATACTTCAATCAAATTGACAAGATTTGGATGTTTTAAGCTCTGCAATAATCATTTACGAAAAAGAAAAATTAATAAATTGCTGTTCTACAACGTGATGGGTAAAGATACAAACAATCGTAGACGTATCTCACTTTTAAAAGTCTTATTTCTCTTAATGCGATTTTCCTTATCAACGGATCATCTTCAGACTCTACAAATTTTTTGATCGCTACAATGCGACCAGACTCTTTATTGCGGCATTTGAAGACAACACCGTAGCTACCTTCTCCTAATTTACCGAGTTTTTCATACCTATCCATTGTTCTGGAGGAAGTTCTCGTTCCAGGTCTGAAACAAATAAGTAATATTGATGGTTGAATGGTTCATATTCATCTTTATACTTACATACTTAATATATACCCGAACAACTGATGCGAAGTAGCATCTAACCTAGTTGAAATACATTTAATTCGAAGCACCGTTTGTATATTTATCGTGAGAAATGAAAACCATCATGCGGATTAACTTTGTATGAGTTAAAATATAAAAGAAATAAACGAAAAATTGTTTTTCGTTATTTAAAAATAATAATAAAAAGAAAAACAAAAAAATGTAGATGTACGATACAATCAATTGTTTAAAGGTCGTTTCCCGATCCCACGATTTCAGCCTACCTATAGGTACCCACATCTAGTACTCACACAAAAACTAGCTATTTGTCATAATAATGTCATTTCACCACAAAATCAACTGAAAAACGGTGGTACAATACTTTTGCAACACGAACCATCAATAAGCCTCATAATTTAACTACATACTACCTACATATTACTAATTTTGCTTTCTAAAATTTTCCAATAGCGTGCTTCTTTTATGTAAGGTTTATAAAAACATTTCATAGTTACTAAGCAACCAATACTTATATGTGTATACTTGATAGAATTTCCATGCATCTTTCTGCTGAGAAAGCTCTACATTATAGTAAAATATTGAAATTATCATTGTTGTATATTTTACGAATGATTTTAAACCATATTATATGACAAACAAACTGTTAGTTTCATATAAGAATCGATTTTCGTGGGTATAAAAAATTCATAATTCTTTATTTGGCAGTCGGCTTCTACCAACATGTCTATAACTACAAACGGGAGTTAAATAATGAGACAAAAGTAAAAAACAGACCATAGATTGGTAATAAAATAATAAATGACTAAAGTATCTGAACAAGTTATAAGGTACCTACCATTAATTACTGCGTGATTTAAGCATATGGTATAGATGAGTTGAGGTGAAATTATCTGTGTATACGTACCATACTTACCTTGGTACTAAAATCATCAATGATTAATAAGGAATACGAGTACCTACACAGAATACTTAGATAGGTATCTAATTAAATTCATACATACACGTGCAAACGTTTTTGATTGATTTTTGCGCCATGAGTAAAATTCATTTCTACGATTTTTTCGAACTTGGACGTAAATAACTAAATAACTTCACGTAGGTACCCACAACTATTGACTTTTTATAATTTTTGAGAACATGACTGCAGTAGGTACTACTTATGACTAACCGCGAAGTAAAGCGCGCATCTGAGCATACATTATATGTACATTGTAGATACCTATTTAATGTAGGTATTATTATTGTTAAAAGGTACGTAATCCATAACCACAGTGAAGTATGAAAATACCCAACTAATCAGCCAATCAGTCTCAGTGTAGAGCTGTGTACTATGTACGCACAAGTTCCATTGATTTTTTTTCTTTTGCCACGCGATTTGATATTTCTGTATATTTAATCCCAAGGTTACCGTATATTCCCCATTCTGAAGAATCATGAAATTTGTATAACATAGTAAACCTTTCTGTTTGCATTACAACGTTCATGGAATGCTTTAGACCTTAGAGGAAACGACGTCTTTATAAGTACATGAGTGAGTATGATGCAGATTTTATCAAAATCATGTAAAACACTAAATTAGGTGTAATGAATGGAACTAGATCAATTTCTAACGAATAGGTATACGTAATCAAAATTTCTTGAAGTTATCCAAAAATTTAAAGAAAATTGCGTTTTTGCGATTACTACTTGATGCATTTTAAGCGGGAAAATAGTTTTTCGAACAATGAATAGGTACCTGTTTCACAATAAAACGTGCACGATAAGCAGTTGTGTAACAAGTTATGTATTTATTGAATAGTACGGTAGTTAGCAAAATACAAATCTTACCTTCTAGGTAAAAGGGGTACGTTATTTCCAAATAGCCAAAGACGTCTTTCATTTAGCCATTTCTCCATGTAAGCAAATTTTTACTGATTTAGATTCAGTTATCGAATAAAATTGTATTCACGCCACCGGAACTGAAGCCGATTGAGTTTCATATAATATTACGAGAGTAGATATCAAACGAAAAAAACCGCCCAAGTCAAATCAATATATATCGCCGTCCACATTTGAAAGCTACACGAAAGGTACATAACGTTCGTTTACTGGTTCATCGGTTGCATTAGTAGTTTTCGGGTTGTCCTCGCGTTTGCGTGAATCAGTTATCGAATAAATCAGAATTTTTTCACGGTTAAGTACGCATTGTTGATTGTAATCACCTTTTTGGCGCCTACTTACCGTAAACGTATTAATAAGAGCAACTGGTGTTGTTTTGTGATGGTATGAGTAAGCATTTAAGTTACCTGCGCGAGGAAACGGGCACCTACCTAGTACCTACTAACCTATATTCAACTTTTTTCTATAGTGATCCTGAGTTGTATTAGTGTGTACCATTAAACTATAGGTATTGTTAGGTAGGAGCAATGGAGTATACTCAAGTCTTGCATAATGCAGAAGTAAATATACAAAATTCTGCATGGGTATGCACACATACAGTATGGTAGTTGTTATATGTATGTATACCTACCTACTACATTTTTTTTTAATTCTCTGCACTGGCCGCCACTCATTAGTGAGATCATTTTCGAAACTGATTAAATACCTACCCGTATCAGATGGTATTGTATTTGTTTGCTTTTCATATATTTACAATCACATACAATGATGCATAAGTTACGAGTCTATACATAAATAAATACTTACATATATCTGTAGGTATGAAATCAAAATCATTGTTAAAAATTCACCATGAGATTTAATAAAAACATGAAAAAATAAAACGATACAAAAATATATCGTCGAAGGTAACTATAGTTACTTATAAGAATCTGCAATATAAAGATATTGCAGCTGCAAAGATATCCACGTCGAAACCACTATGTGGTACCCAGACCCACACTACACCGTTCTCTTCTACTTAGGTATCTATTCATATTTATTCAAGATTGAGAATTTAGGAGAATTTTTCGCTTTTCAAATTTCATCGGAGACTCGGAGTGACCAGTTCTGATTATCTCGCTGTTTTCAAAACAATAACAAGTTCTTCGACTCGGAGGCTTAAAGTCTTCCATTATTTGGTATTTTATAATTGGTTTACTCATTTTTTATAATTTGGCATTTTATGGCCGATCATTTTCTCCATCAGAGGAGGATTTCTCTTCTGTGTTGTTGGATCCTTTAATAGTGAACGTAACGTAATAACGTTTATTTTTATCAAGTTTTTCTGTGGGCAGCGAAATTATTTGTTTTTCAGTGCCGTGAATCAATTCAAGAGTAACTGGTTTCGATGGATCGACATTTTTTAGGCATTTGGCAATTTCGGACGGTTGTTTACGTTGCGTGGATTTGTCATCAATCCTCGGCAAAAAACATCTATACGTTTCCGTACTCGTTTTCGGTAACAAGTGGTGATCAATTTTAGAGACTGAAAAAGAAATCATAAAAAACTATACGTGGCGTTGTTACAAAATGCAATGTAAGAGATACATGTAGGTATGAAAGATTTTACTATAAGCGGCACATGGGATTCCGGTGTAGGCATGAGTAGCGTGAATGCATCGATGAGTTCCATGAGTGCAGAATAACGGATTGTCGGGTACATTTTGCAGTAATGTTTTGCCGGCTCGAGTTTTTTTCAGTGCTTTAGTTAACCTTTCGAAGTCATCCGTTGATTTGATACGCGGAATATCTTTTTTATTGGCGGATTGTAAAATACGTAGTTGTTCTGCGAAGAGATTTTTTTTAGGCGTATAAATCATATATGAAACAGGTACCCCACTATTCTTATAGTAGGTATAGGTAATTAGGTATACCGAGTGTCCGGTTGATTCTGCCCCCCCCCCCCCTAATGACATTTTTAATGAGACTTCGTAGGTTGGCAGTTCTGACCAATGTAAACAGATAGCCGCAATGTTGCCAACCTACGATATTTTCATCAAAAATGTCATTAGGGGGCCAGAATCAATCGAACACCCGGTATGATGGTATTCTGATACAAGTAAGTAGGTATATTTGAATTTTGATGAATGCATGATTTACCGTATAAATATCTCTCAAAATGTCGAAATGAGTATACGCCGTCATACTGCCTCAATCCAACGATTAAACCGGCCTTTTGATAGTCATCGACGAGACGTTTCACAAGAATTTGTTCGTTTGATTTGCCAGCTCGAATTTGCAGTCTTTTCAATTCCAGTAAAGTGTGAAATATACGTCTTTCTAAATGGTATCTGAAAAAAAAATTATATTCCTCTTAAAAAAAATTCCATCTTGAAAAACTCTTGAAAATTAAAATCGTTCAAAGAAGCGAAAGCGAAAGCAAAAGCAAAAGATATAAGTATTGCAAAATATTTTTCAGATCGCCAATCAATTTTGATTATTGAGGCGCCAAAATGAATATATGCAACTTTATTATAACCATCGAGATGTATTGCTATTGGGAATTGGGATACCCTACTCAAAAATTTTTGCAGCAAGCGAGCGAAGTAAGTAATTAGCGGATATCATCCGTGCCTTCATTGTAAAACTAATAGGTAGGTACTTGAGATGTTTTAATAGAAGGAGGTTGAATTATGCAACCCTTCTCATGTTACAGGGTATCGAGTAGGTACCTACTTTCTCAAACTGTTTTGAACGGCTTGAGTTACAGATGAAACGTTCACATCAGTAAAGTTTTCTTTATCTACTTTATTTGTGGCTCGAGGAATTTTACTTTTTGATTTTTTCAAAGCGCCTAAAAAATTGTGAAAAAATTAAACATAAATTTTAAAAATCAAAAAGTTATTTATTTAAGGTGAGGGCTCATTCTTACTTCCAACTGTGGTTAATTCATTGCGCTCATGAGGTGATTCAAAATCTGAGTCATAAATAGGCAAAGGGGAAGCCCTTTCTCTGTCGTCGTCAGGTAAAATTTCAAAACTACTTCTGGATCGGTGTTCGTTGTTTTTTGTATTTTTTGTATCAGTTTCTTTGCTGGCGCTTTTCGCTTTGCTGCTGTTTTGAAGACCGATCCCATTTCTCACCTTTATTGTATCTTTTCGACGTTTTATCTCAATGGTTTCATCATCATCTAGAATAACACATATTAATCCTCGGTCTTTTGTGAAGTCGTCATTTAAATTAAATACGTCGTTAGAGCGACTATCGATTGTCGAATCGTTTAATTCGTTTTGTGAGGATAACTCGTGTTCTTGTTTGGTTTTGTAACTATCGTCGTCAGCACTAAACACATTGCCGTTGTCAATTTTGGGTTCACTAGACGCGTTGGTTGCAGCGTGATGATTTTGTATTTCAGCAGATTGAGAGTTTTGATAAGCTTCATTTTCATTTGCTTCATTACTCTGTTGAGTTTTCGAAGACGACTCTTTGATCATTTCCGCTTCTTGTTTTGACTCATCTTCTTGGGATATCTTAATATTTGTGGTCACATTACCGAGTGTACTTTCAAAATTTTTGTTTTGTTCCAAATTTTGCAAATTGTCGGTATGAGGCATTTTTGATTTCTCAGTTTCAATTGTACTATTTGAATTGTTTTCAATATTTGAACCAGATCTATCAATGCTCTTCGTATTTTCTATTTCGTGAGTTGAATCACTCTCAGTTATCAACTTTTTCGAATTACTTTGCGATAATTCTACATTTGGCGAAATCGAAATTGGTTCTAGACCAGAAGAATTGCCGAGCATTGCTTCATTATTTTCTTCTTTTTTAGCATCATTCATTTCCTCTTTTATAATTTTTTTTTCTACAATGGCTTCATTATCAACATTTTCTGGTAAAACAGGATTGCTCACGTCGACTTTTTGATTTACGTTTACCATCTGCGATTCAATTTCTTCGCTGGTTTCGTCTTGGATTTCAAGTTTTTGGTATTGTATTTCTTGAAATTCGTTATCACTACTTCCACTTTTTTTACTGCGTTTCACGTCTTTTTCGTCTTCTCTATGTACCTGCGCAGTTACGGTATGAAGATTTTTCGATGTCTCGATGAGATGATTTATATGGTTATCCTCATTCAATTCTGTTTTAATTGCACGTTCTTCGGTGAGGTTTGTGGTTTCGAATGTTTCTTTTTCTTTCGCTTTTTGCGTATTTTCCTGAGCCTTTCGTCTCATTTTACGTTGCCTTCGTCGACGCCTTCTTTTTTTTCTAGAATCATTTTCTGTGGAACGATCTGAAAAATCGCTAGAACTTGAATCCAAACTGTTGCTCAAAAGAGTAGTTTCATTGCCATCGTCATATTGTCGACTACTACTCCTATTCGTAGAGGTTTTGATAACGCTTCGATGATAACTATTTCCGTGGTTTGAACCCCTTCGTTTACTTTTTTCATAAGTGCATTCAATTTCGTCGCTATATATATTTGATTCCCGAATATTCTCTGAACACAGATTTGCTTTGATTCGAACCTATTGATGGTTATAGAATTTAATGAATATCATAGTAACTATAGAATTCGCATAATCTTAGAATTGAAGCCATGAGAATTGCGTCATGAGTATTTACTTGTACTTTTCTGCTTTTAGTAGTTTGATATCCGCAAGGACTGGTGTCCAATGAGCGAGAATTGCGATTTTGGAAAGGTGCTTCAAGGATACCTTCTGGAGAGCCATGGTAATCAGAGTGTGACTCCATTCTACACCAAAAAAAGTATGTGAGTGTGCGCTTGTAGGTATGTACCTATTTGTATTTTGTACAGTACTAGAAGGCGTTAAAATCTTTTTTTCAAGATAAATTTAAAAAATGAATAATTTTAAATTGGTGCTGATTTTTGTTATTTATTCAAAAATTTTACCGACGAGGTCCTCTGAGCGCTGCAGAATAGTTAGATAACTTTGTTGCTGGAACTCCTCCGTGTAGCTGTAAATACTTAGCACAGCCTCTATTTCCTTTTAAAAGCGCCGCATCCAAAGGTGTCATCATATCTCCTTTACTCGTTTTCATTACTGGATTCACCAATGATTGGTTATCTAATAATACCTAAAAGTGGAATTTTGCATTCACTTCCAAAAAGCAGTATACGTAATTAAGTATAATGTGCCATGCCAGCTTTAATGCTTAGCAATACATATTAATATTGTGGTTAGCTATATGTTTATAAAATTTTATAGAGGATTATATGAGTAATTATTTGTAATTATGTAATTTACCTTACACATTTCTATATTATTCGCGATGGCAGCAATATGAAGCGGACATTTGCCATCAATATTGGATGAATTTACTGCGTCGGGTCTATGCGACAACAACCATTTTACCAAATCTTTTCTTCCAGCATTTACAGCTTCGTGAATACAATAATCTCCTTTGATATTCCGCATCCATAAATTTCCATTGTGTTTTTTTAAAATACGCAATGTCTCAAATTGACCTTTTGCTGCTCCGCAATGTGCGGGACTAATAGTACAAAATGAAAAAAAAAAACAAATTTTTTATGTGAAAGAAAAAGTAAAAGTATACAGAAAGTGCTACAAAAAATATCTTACGTGCGTCCTTTACGGTCCTGGCGATTGGCATCCGCACCAAACTGAAGTAACAATTGTGTAGCATCAGCATGTCCTAATGTAACACTATAAAATAGTGGCGAACAGCCATTGTTATCGATTACGTCCACATCGGCTCCGCAAAGTTCTATTAATGTTTCCAAACAGTCGGTATGACCTCGACTGGCTGCACAATGAAGGGCTACAATAAAAATATAGGTATAAAATGACGTGCCGATGAATTTGTGGCGTTTCATTATAATATAAATAGGTACCCAACATAATTCCAATTCATTTTAAAACTGTTAAAAAATTGTTCTGTTTTAGCGGAATGAACATTTCTAAGTACCTTTTTTTGTTTTTATTTGAAAATTATTCAACCCAGCAGTTAAAGTTGCCTATATTATTTGCCGTGAATAAGCGTTTTTACATGTTAATAAAATTGCATATCATACGCCGTAAAGATGGTGAATGTAAACGGAAACAACGACTAGTTCTGATCGGATAAGAAAATGATAAAATTACTACGGTACCTATTGATTTTTTTTTCGTTCAATTAGGCATAATTATGCATAGGTATTTTATTACGTTTAGTCTACCGCACTAAAACATTTGTCGGAAAAATAAGAAGGAAATATGTGTCTAGCTGAGTAGAAGAAATATTCTGTTTCTATCAACTTGAAGGTCTATGTTCTGGGAGCTTTTTGAATTCAAATATATAGGTATAGGTACTCAGCTACTCACCAGTTAAACCATCTTTATCATGTGCTTGTATGGACGCTCCTGCATTTGTTAAAGCCAACACAGCATCTGAGCTCCCTAAAATATTGATTAAAAACATTATTGATGAAAAATTTTACAAATCGCTTTTCTTTTAAAAATTTACCAGCACTAGCAGCCCATAATAACGGTGGTCTTCCATCATGATCGGTTACATTTACATCAACGTGATAGTTTAGCAATACTCTCAACACTTCGAGTCCCAGTCGAAAATCATTTCCAATTTCTGAAGATGTACCACACATTTGCGCTGCATAGTGTATTGGATATCCTCCATGTACATCGGGTGTTGAAGGATTGGCCCCGCATTTCAATAAAATCTGTAGAAGTTCGATCTCACCGCAAACTGAGAATACATATTTCGTTTTTGAAAAAAATGATAATCTCGATTTGCAGGAGTGGAAGTCGAAAAAATTGACTCGAATTAGTATTACCTGTTGCCCAATGTATGACAGAATGTCGTTCAGTGTCTAATTTATTTATATCGGCAGATTTTGAAAGTAAAAAATTCACTAACAAGACATTTCCAGCAATCACAGCTAAATGCAAAGCGGTATAACCATCTTCATCTGCAGCATCTAGCAAATCTGGAGCAGCACTTAGAACAATTTCTGCGCACTTTGAAGACGAATTTTCCACACAATAGTGTAAAGCTGTTTTTGACGTTCTGTCCCTTTCTCCAACCGTCTGCGGCTATCAAGAATATTAATTATTGCTCAAAAATCTTTGTTAGATACAATTACCTACGTATTTTCACTTTTACAAAAGAAACAGGTAGGTACTCTATAGTTGTAGATAAACTTGCCTTTTTTTTCAAAATTGATATCAACTGCTGTACATTTTCTTGTTGGCAGGCATACATCAAAGCTGTCGCACCTTCTTCTAGCGAATTCACCTCAATCTCTTGAAAACTTGATCGAAACTGATCATTCCAGGTATGGTGAGCTGTAGCTGCCGATGCCATTTGACTAATTTTTTATTCCATTTTGATGAAAACTTCATTCTACCAATCAGTTTTTCGAAAACAGTGCATTAAATTATAAATCCAGCATAAAACTCATTTCAAATAAATATCAAAATGAATTTGGATGCAGTACACTTGAACAATGTATTCATATTTTTTGTTCGATTGCACCTATAGCTTGAAACTGATGTGCTAAAGCATCTCCTCAGTATTTTCTGCTTAGCTATTTGAGTATGCTAGAATGAAACTCTTTGACACCTGGTGTAAAACCTCCCTTCGGCTTTAAGCGCTATTTTATCGCATATAATGGTGTTCAAAATATGCGATAAATAGCGCTTAAAGCCGAAGGGAGGTCGTACACCAGGTGTCAAATTCATTTTGGAGAAATCAGAGTTTCTTTCTAGCATACTCATTTAATGAAGAAGTCATTCTGATGATTCATCTCACCAGCACTATACCTCATAATGTCTGCCACATAACCTCACATTCTATAAAAATCAATGGGTATGTATAGTTTGTAATTTATTCAGCTCGTCCATGGCACCTTTTCTTTCTCACTTACACAGTTTGACTTTTCACGGTTAAAATTAGTCGTTAAAATATCCTCCTTATCGTTACAAAAGAATTGACTTTTATGCGAATCTTATTCAAGGTTTAATACGGCAGTTATTTAATTCACGAAGCATGAACAATGATGTTGTTAAGGTTCAGATAAGGGAAACGGAAGAAAACCCGACTATAATGGTGTGTTGAATTTGATTAACTTCCCTTGTACAAGGTCTATGTGTATATTATCGTGGTGCCACGCACGCCAGAAGAGTTTTCCTTTTATTAACCCTCAAGTGAAGGTATTGCTAATTCTCAATTTCCATACGAGTGACCTTGCTTCGAAACATATTCAATTTTCTTTGGTAGATACCTATGCAAATTTGGAGTTTCATTTTTAACTATACCTACCTAAACACCTATGTTTTCCCTTACGTAGGCTACCTATTTAGATTACACCCGCTCAATCACTCATAAAAGATGGGTATTAATTCAATTCTCTTCGCCTTCATACCACGTATTACAATCTCAAAAACAAATAGCAACCAACATGAGCATAATTTGTCATCCTAAGAACATTATAATCAAGAGTTGACCTGGATATTCGTAGGTCGTGCTCATGAAGTCAAGATAAGCAAACGTAATGAAAATTGAGCGATAGTAAAAAAGGGGAAAGAATAGAAAGATCGCGTGAGAGTAATGGTCACAAAATACTTACCGTATTTGTCCGTCTACTTATTGACCTAAATTTATGTGCACATATTGTAATAGAATATACCTATAACCCAATTGCGTAGAGTGTTATTATTAACCCAGAAAAAAAAGAAGAAAAATTCGCATGCAGTTTTCACGTTTTTATTAAAATTCGAGGGACCTCTATTTAAGCGATAATATTAGAAGCTATGTTTTCTAAATCTATATGAAGAATGAAAATTCATGAGTAATATGCGACTAATTTATGTTCTTACAAAATACAAAATAATGCTCTTTATACAGATACTTACCCATTAAATTGATGCTACATGCGTCATGTCATATGTGTTTGTAGAAATGTACAAGGAGGTGACATTAAGAAAAATTTTTGCCAGATCCAGTTACATAGGCAAAGAGCATTCACATGTAGGTAGTTCATATAAATTTAAATTCAAATCAAAATCTACAAAATCTACAGAAAAAATGGGGCACGTAGATAGTTTGCAGGTAGGTAGGTAGGTAGGTAGGTAGGTAGGTACACTATATTTTCAGCTAAATGCTAATTGCTAGTTTTGTAAAAATCGTTGTGAAGATGGGATCTTAGACAGTTGGTTGGAAGTTTTTTTTAATTAAGTGCGTCTTTATACTAATGTATGTGAGCTAGTGAGTACATGTATGTAGGTGTAGGTATCTATATTTTCTTAAAGGTAACCACATAAATTATGATATTTTCAAAACAACAACTCAGTGAATACCTAATATATAAAGTGAGTGACGCATTTGTACATAGGTAACTGAGTACCTGTGTGCCAAAATCATGTCAAATGTGTGTTTTCCATTTTATTTCCAATGTTTAAATCTTATCAAGTATCAAAATTCTATTGAAAGACACTGATGCAGAAGCGCATACTTATTACTTACTATCGGAAGAATGACGTCTTGAGAACCAATTTTTCAAAAATATTTCAATTTTTCTACCTCACGCATCCTTTTTTTTATCGATTTCAACTCTCTCGCCTGGAACAAAGATGGTAAAACAACTCGAATAAATTTTAAAAACAATCAAGCAACATTTCATAAAGGGTTCGCGAATTCAAATTGTGAAGAACTGGATTATAAAATTCACTTAAATGAATAGTTGAATGATTCAAAGACAATATTGTTTTAAAATTAAAACATAACAATTACTTGAATCGACACCTTCCGTTCAACTACAAAAAAACACTACGATGTATTATCAATTTCTAACTACATTTGACTGTAATGTCAGTATGTAACTCGTGTTGTAAGTCTTCTTAGATCATGGGTGTCATGGAAACTAATGTCAGTTGCTTTTTCGCTCATGGCGTAATTCAGTTCAGTTTTAATTCATTTGGGCAACCTATTTGAGTAGGTATTAGGTAGAGTTGTTTTTGTGCCGAGTGTTCTGTATTTGTGGTGGTGGTCGTACTAAGGGTGCTTACGTGTTTTTTGAAAAAAAAAATTCTCTTCTAAATACCTTCCTTTACCTCCCTCTGTTGTTGAAATTGCCCGAAATTTGCTGAAAAAACAAGTAGGCACCCTTAGTACGATCACCACCACATTTTAGGAAGCAAACCAACAACTTTAACATGGGATATGAGCTATGGGCCCCGATCGTGCTCAATTAAGGAACATTACTGGAAGTTGAAGATTGTAACCCTAGATTTTGAAAGCTCCTCACTTCACAATTTCAATCAGAAAAATATTCACTTATCCCTCTTCTCTTCTACTTTAGTTTAAAATAAATTAAAACACAAGACACCTAAAAAAGAGCGAAAAATCGGGTGTTCTCGCCTGTACTCGGTAATATCCCAATCAAATCCAAACAAAAATCAAAACAATCAAAAACAATCATCCAAACGCTATCAGATAGTTCCAATTTCTATTTCTATTTCTTCTTTTGATTTTCTGTAATAAGTGTAGTTTACGCGAGGCTTTTTAAAAATTGTCATTTTCTCAGAATAAATTTAGATGACACGTCATGCTAGAAACTGCACTGCGGGTGCAGTCTACACGTATTACGAAAAGAAGAAAGATGCCCGGAGTTCTGGATATGGCACTGAAAGTCAACGGCTTGGTAAGGATTCAGTGAAAGATTTTGATTGCTGCTGTTTAACTCTTCAACCGTGCAGAAATCCTGTTGTAACGTAAGAATGTTATAATCCTTTCGGTGTCATACTGTACAAATTCGCATGCGGTATCACTGAGCTCATACGTACTCATTTTTTCAGCCCTGATGGATATTTATATGACAAAGAAGCTATTCTGGAATACGCCATCGTGAAAAAAAATGAGATCAGTAGACAACTTAAGGAATATGAAAAGCAAAAGAAAAGAGAAGAGGTTAATACATGCATGATGCACCTTTTTAATGGAGTTACTGGACTGAATATATGTAAAATTGTTATCTTTGTGTTTTTTTTTAGACTGAAGCAACAGAGCTAGCTGTAGCAGAGAAACGTTCCAAAATTGAAAAATTTTTAAAGAACGAACAAACACTCGCTACTTCGCAGCCGTCAACTTCTAGTTAGTAACGTTATTATTTTCTTTATGCAAAGAAAATCTATCTTTTGTATTGATTGATGAAATGATATGTATTTGTAAAGGAGTCATTGATAATTCGATTTCTAATATGGCGAACGGAAAGGATAAAAACTTACCTAGCTTTTGGGTACCATCACAAATGCCAGATGCCAAAACTAAAAAACTGGAAAAACCTGTAAAATACGCTGTGATATGTAGTTTGTTGCGATTTCTAAACTCTATATTTTAGAAAAACTCACTGTTGGTTGTAATTTCAGGATACCACGGTTTATTGTCCGATGAGTGGAAAACCATTGAAAATTAAGAGTTTAATTGATGTAAAATTCAAAGAAATCAATGATCCATCCGACAAAAAAAAATTGATTGCTAAAAAGGAACGTTATGCATGTGCAGTTACCGGTGATATCCTGAGTAATTCTATTCCCGTAGCCGTTTTAGCAACTACGTAAGTGATTTGTATTAGGTCCTATGTAGTTGATTGCTTTTGAAATTATTCACCAAGTAATTCAATATTGGCTTTTTTCAGCGGAGATGTAGTAACAATGGAATGCGTTGAGAAAATAATTAAGAAGAATATGATACATCCTTTGACCAATGGAAAATTGAAGGAAAAGGATATCATTCCTTTACAAAGAGTAATTAACCTATTTGCATCGAAATGAAATGTTCTATGTTCCAAGACCGGATTATATCAATTTTTATTCATTTTTCGATG
This sequence comes from Paracoccus marginatus, assembly GCA_900065295.1. NCBI lineage: Eukaryota > Metazoa > Arthropoda > Insecta > Hemiptera > Pseudococcidae > Paracoccus > Paracoccus marginatus. The sequence continues at coordinate 5,873 of FIZT01024215.1, read as the reverse complement.
TTTTAGGGAGGTACTGGCTACGCTCAGACGAACAACAGTTTGAAAGTTGATAACGTTAGGCCAGTTTTGCAAGCATAATTCGTCTTGAATTAATTATCACCCAAGATTATGCTCCATGTTGCATCGCAAGACAGAATGGTACTGAGGCGAAAACTATAGCTTTGCACTGGCCGTCAAAATCTTCTTGCAGATTACGGCAATGTTTGAAGAAAAGTCAGCAATGACACTTGCATCAAATCATATTTACGAACATTTCATAACAGAACTGTATATAAATAACATACTTGTCTTGTCAATGAATTCTGGTTATCAAGAAACACACTTATCATTATTTTTTTTTAATTAATTGAAATAAAGTTGTTATAAATTCCATACATTTTGATTCGTTAAGAAACACAGAAAATAACATGAATGAAAAAAAAAATAGAAACATGAAACATGATTATAATAAGCCAACATAGAAATTCGACTTCATGCTTATTTTACACTAACGACAATGCTCTTATTTCCAGTAACATGATTAGGTACATAAAAAAGACATAATCAAGTACATAGAAAACAAATCACTTTTGTACACATATTTGAAGGCTTTATTGATAATAAAAAATCACGACGGACTAAAAAAAGAATTAAAAATTATACTATTCTCCAAGTCAACCACCATGTTAAAATGATTTGCGAGCCCGATACAAAAAGTAAGAAATATTGTCTTCTTTTCAATCCCAGTTGTTGAACTGCCGGTTGAGGAATTCCATACATATCTTGTTGATAAGGCACTGGTTCGGCAAGAATTTGTAATTTTAATGTTCTCATCTAGCAAACAGAATGAAAAATTTGTAGTTTTGAAAAAAAAATATTTTTACCGTAAATGTGCATACATACAAGAAAAAAAGCCAAGGATATACTCAAGTAGATTACGGATACCAGGTATCCAATGCGCCCAAATATTAGATTCGATAATAACGTGATGATAATCCTGCAAACATTACAGAACAAAAGTAGTATGTGAAGTAATTAGCTTGATACAGATAATTTACATCTTAACACATCAGTGGACTCACGCTATATATTTATAACTAGAATAAGCAAGCAAGTCATAAGTTTTCAAGTTGGTATTGATGTTTGAAATATAAAGCGTAACCAACTGCACAAGTACTTCGAGGACGTTCCATGCTAACGCATTGAGAGCTTCTATGCTTAATTTTTCAGGGCTAAATCGATCATAAACTCCCAAAATAAAACCTGCTACTAATATATACCTGCAACAAAATGATAACCACATCATAATGCTTATAACGTTATAGCTACGTCGTATGATTCAAGTCTGTGTTCAACATTACTCTGGATTTGACTTTTTAGCAGGTGACTTACGTGAGAAACGCCATGGTAGGAATGTATAAATCTGGAGCGTTTACCTCAAATTTCGGTTGTATAGGTTCATTCTGATCGTATTTAACAGACCAATCCTACGGAGAGTTTTATTTATTAATTTATCGCCAGAAATATCATTTATACACACCTAAAATATCGGTTACCGAATGTAAATAAGGAAACAAAACGATCGATAGTTTCTTCGAAACGTAAGCCGTATCCACAGCAAAATAATACTTTAATCTGGAAACCCCAACGTATTTTTCCAATTCTTGCCGGCCGGATGTAACGAAAGCCTGACCGAACTGCATTGCAGCACTGGCAACTACTGGGTCAGTCAAAAGATGGGCTTGAGGAAATCCAGTCGATTCGGCTGGGGCAGGATACGAATAACTATTAGGGTTCGTCGCAGGCATCATACCTGAAAATATACCCCATGAAAGATATATTTCAGCAGAATATTTTTCATTAAATAGGACGTGCGTTGTAATCAGTACTTGGTTGAGAATATGGGTGAACATTTTGGGCATGAAAAGAATTATCGCTATAATTTTGACCAAACTGTGGGTCATTCATAGGCGTATAAATATGAGGAGTTTGAGGATTAACGCGTGTTGACTCTAGACCAGGTGTTTCGTGTGGTCTTCTGATTAATCTTCTACCGGTGCCCGAGTTTGCTGAAAAAAAAACGCATCCAATGCAATAAGTTTTTCTGTTCATTCAATAGTACTAGCTCGAAGGAGAGCACTTACCACTTCGATTTATTTGTTCATTGAAATTCATTGTGATCGGTTATTCCAATATAGTCCAAAGGAGAAAGTAAACACTGTAAAATAACTGACAGCTGAACAGGACTTGTGACAAGACTCTTCAAGAAGATGTGCCTCACAAATTAAAACATAGTAATTTATATGAAATCCAGTTCATACTAAAGAACCCAACATCGCATTTATCTTCAAAATTAAACGTACTTTATCTAATTATAGCAACAATGATTAATAAAATCTGGTTTTATTTCAATTGAAAATCATACTTTTAAATATTTTGGATCCATCAGTCTGTTTTTGTTTCTTGATAAAAAATTATTATGTATTTTTTTTGTGACTGCGAAGCAGCGACGTGTGCAACTCGTGTCGATGTGGAACTCCATTCGTCACAGAATCCGAAACTTGTGTTTGGTTTGTGTTTCGTTTTTGGTTAGTTTGAGTTTCCAACGTCATCGACTCGTTGCACTGAGTTCGTTACATCGATCTGTAGATAGCGTTGACGAAATGAGAGTGAAAAAAAAAACGCACAAGAAAAAATTTATGATTTTTTTTGAAGCTCAAATAGCTCAAATTGGTTAGTAAACAAATTCAAGTCAATGGCGAAAGTGATAAGATATGACACTACAATAATATGCATTAGGCAAATTTTCTAAAATATCGATGAAGCCTCAATTATTTCAATATCTTTCCACCATAATGTGAACATTTTTGATAATATTTGAAGCCCCGCGTATAAATAATATTGTTTTTCGTGCTAGAAATGTATACTTCGGTGCATTTATTTTTTTTTAACCAATTTACCTGTTTTAATATTTTGAAGTCTTATTTGTGTTGTTCGCTACTGTGATCTGTTTTCTCCGCACGCTTGATGTACTAAATGCTGTGATTTTTGCATCGAAAATGGCAGATAAGAAAGCCGTACCGCTGGTCGGAGTAAAACCAGTTCCTATGAAATTGTTCGCCACTTGGGAAGTGGATCGAACTCCCCCAAATTGCATACCGAGGTACTTACTAAAACTACTATTCTCTATATACATGCATTGTAATTGGGTATATCGATTCAATTCCAATTTATATGCTTAGTTAGTCATCTTGTATTTTAAATCCCATTCCGTTCGTCATTTTGCTACCCTTGTCTCCTCTTCTAAGAAATCGTTGAGGTAGGTAGTTCTACTACATAGTTATTGTTTTATGTAACGAATTTCTTCGCTAGGGATGATTAATCCAACGGCGAATAAGCAAAGCTATAAATTCCTCGTATAATAGTACGTATTACGTACTGAGAGCGATATGGTTAGTCAACGTAGCAATAAGTACTTACGAACCGAACTAATCATAGCTCATCTGTTGGCACAAATTGATGATATGCGTCGTTATGAAAAAATGCGAGGAACATACAAAATCTGTTAATTAATAGAATCGACCGGAATCTACCAATATCTTTCTTTGAAAACGTAAATATTCACTTTCTATCCTTCAGATATTTTCAATAAACGAATTTCTTGTAAATCAAACACCTCATATGTTTAACCTTTTTTTGTGCACTTTTAAAATGTATTTTGATGTTTTATTGGAAAAATACTGCGTTAAATCGAGACGAAAAGTAATGTGGAAAATTTTCAAGATCTAGAAGCTCTACCTATCTAACCAACGAAGTGTCACCAATCGAAAAATTTTTTTTCGGCACGTGTCATTGTAAAGAAGTATTTGTACCTACACTTTTTACTCCGCTGCTATTTGAAAATTTTCTTGTTTTAATCCTTTCAACCGTATACGCATTACTTCGACGAAAGATGAAGAAAATTTCTCACTCAATTAAGCTCCAAGAAATGTAGGTTGAAAGCCTGTATATAGGTAAGATATTCCGCATTTTATAGCTTGATGAAATTAAGGTAGGTAGGTATCCAAGTGTAACCAAAAAAGTAATGAAAATTTTTCAACTGATTAATACGTGTTATTATTTTCCCCCCGTATAAATGCTGAAAATGATTTGCCTATCTTGAATAATATTATAGGTGGGCCGACTGAGCCTGTACATAATTTATTGTCAATTATTTATACTTGGATGATTGGAAAGTGTGACAAATCTTCTGTTACCTAACCTGCAGATACATTACCTACGTTTGTGACCTACACTGTTTGCTATAGTCTTTTCAACATAATCGAAAATATTTCTAGCTGTCTTGTAATCCTAACGAATTTCATCAAGAATGGTGTTAGTTCGTCGATTGCGACTTGGCTTGATATGGATGGATTCATTCAATCGTAATATGTTCGCTTAATTACAACATAAATTAATGAATTCCTCAAAAATACAAAATGCAGTTTTAGTTCCTTTCGACATTTCTTTTGGTTGAATTTGCCTAGCTGGTCAATAGCTACCTAGTGCAGTAATGGCATACGCGCGGTAAAATATGTCTTATTCGATACAACATAGGTAGTTTGTTATTGGCAAATTTTCAAGTGTTGTTCGTAATTACTAGTAGCGAACTTTCATCATTCTAATTAACACGTAATCGTTGGTCGTAGATTATTATTATTTTTTGGTAATTCCATTCTACGGCCAAAAATCAAAAAAAAAAAATTATTTGTGTGCAGGCCTTTTTGTAGGCTAAGTGAAGTCCACGTACATATGTAATTTTTTTAATACGTTGGTTCGTCTCGTTTTTATTCGTACCCACCCTAGTATATTTAGATGCAATAATTGCAAATCTCAATGCGTCGTGCGTGTATTTTCACTCTTCATATAATTCATGTATCTCGAGAAGAATTTTCCTCTTCGAAATAAGAAGTGAAATATTATAATGATGAGCAATAAAATCTCACAGGTAGCTGTACTAAATTATAAACCACGTAGTAGACATAGAACTCTGTGTTTAGGTGCAGCTCCCACACCTATTAACGGCTCACTACGACGGTATGATTCACCAGATTTTTATCAGGGTCATTTTCATCAAACTTATTCGATACTGTTTTAATAAATACCATTATTTTTTCGTTTCGATCTACCGATGTGAATTGTTTACAGTATAAAAAATATCCCATGTTGCTCACTGTGTCTGTCTCTGTATCCGTATAGTTTTCGTAATAGAGAACGCCTCATATGGAGTGTCAAATACCTACTGTTCTTTTACGCAATATTTACTTAATAGTTGTAGTGCTGCTACTTGAACTTGAACGAATATTATATGCTAAGTTATACATACAAAATGATGTTGATTATGAGCTACAAAAGTCACATTAAACTGCTCTTCCAATGCTTTATTCGAAATAACTCTCCGCTCAAATTAATCCTTAAGAAAGACAATAGGATTGTGGTTTAGGTTTATTTTTGAAAACTAAAATGAAAACAAAACGTAAGTACTAGGTGCTTGTTTGTACCTATTTATTGTGATACGAGCTGCATTTGTCAACAGTAGGTGCAATTTTTTCGACGCATTGCTCAACTAATAGTTATTTCTGATCTCGAATATTGCTTGTAAAATGTCAAACTGTCTTTCATCATTATGCTCGTATTAATTAGCATACCGTTCAAGTGTCAAATGGTTTATTGGTTCCTGATATCTTCAAACTCTCAATTTGAAAAATTGCTACGTTTCATTTACGGTACCTAGACCTACTAGGGTGGCCCTTTTTTCGAAAATTCGAAAAAAAATTGGCTACCCCCTAAAATGGTTACCTACCATGAAAAAAAAATTCCCTGAAAATTTCAACCAAATCGATTGATATTAACCC
>FIZT01024212.1:0-12153 GCA_900065295.1 Paracoccus marginatus | reverse complement strand
GAATTTTTGAAAAAGAACGGAGATGAACGAGGAAATTATCGTTCTCGTTCTCGTTGTTCTTTCGATTTTTGGTTCTTTGTTCGTTCGTTCTATTTACACTCTCAAAGTTCGTTCCCGTTCTCGTTCCCGTTCTTCAAATTTCTTCATTCTTCGATCTTCGTTCTTTTCGTTTTTAGTTCTTCGTTGTTCTCGCAGCCCTGTAACTGACATACCAAAATCTAATTGTCGATTCACTTTGATAAAATTAGAAAAGTAAACAAAACATTAACGACTAACGACTGTAATCATTCCAAGTTCAGTTGCAATATAATTTTACCTTCGGTTTATAGAAATTAAGAAGTGAAAATCATTGCGGCACGTAGCAAATACCAAAAACGGCTTCCATTGTTTATTATTTTTAAAACCATAACTGACATCTACCCAGTACCCACGTATCTGGGTATTTTTAAATTTAGCATGTACCAAATTGGAAAAGCCAACATAAATACTTCGCACCGGAGTAAAAAACCTACCTTCAAAAGAATTTATACGTTTTAACATCTTACATGACTAGATAACGTAATCAAATTAGCTGCTTTATGAACCATAATTAATTTCGAAGGGTCTGCAGTGAATATTAATGCACAATAAACGACACTGTCAAGGTTCTCGCGGGGCTTTCATACTTGCCTATTTGTTTTCCAAAAACAACCGAGTTGTTCTCATCAAGGCGAAGCAGACATGGTATCAAAAAAATACGACATTGGTTGCGTCTACATATTTAGGTACTGTTTCGAAATAAAAATATTCGTAATTAAATCAAACACATTTCCGACCACCAAGTCTGTTGTGATTTTTTAAACATATCCAGTTTTCATTACTTCTGGTATATACTTACTAAAGTGGGTACTTTGTCGTTGACGTATGCTACTAAGATTTACTGCATGGTCGTACTTCATCTGTGAGGAGAGAATAGAGACGTTAGACACAAGTCACAAAGTACATTATGTTTCCTAATTTCGTACGTGTAAACGCGTTTACGTATATACGTAATCGTTCGACGAAAAAAAAATACTTTTGATAAGGTTACGAGACGTTAAAAGCTTTAATACTTGATTGTTCTACGAAAGATATTGTTGATAGAGTATGATGCGTTAAAAGATGTATGTAAAAACATACAAGTGTACGAGTATCTACATACAAATGCAAGAATTCCGTTTTAATTAGAGCATAAAAAGGTTATTTCACGCTTCCCAACGAAATAGGTTTGATTATTCTAATTACATATGATTCGCGAATCAAAATTGCGTTAGATGGTTACCATTCAATTTTACACACGTAAATTTTTTTGTTTTCAGAAAAAGCGGACATAACACCCCACCGAATGGACGACGAATTCCTTCTACGTTTTTTAAGAGCTAGAAACTACAGAGTCGAATCAGCATTTCGATTGGTAAGCTTTTCGCTGTAAACTTTTTCGATACCAATGCCGGTCATCGAGCTCATTTGGGTGTACTTTTGCATTCGTTAGAAACATTTTACACATTTGATTTATTCATATGTTACAAAATTACTCGCGCGATGAAAGGCTGAAACGTTTTACAAAAATTATAAGAAATTACAGCACCGCTGAATTTTACTATTATTACATAAATACCGCAAATAGAGAAAGTATTTATAATCATACACAGCGAACGTGTATTAGATACGCAGTGTAATTTTTTTAACTAGCCTTCGACACTATACGAGAAATATAGTTCATTATCTGTAAATGGTGTAAAATTGTGGAATTTTATTTCCAACATAAAAGGTCGAACACTACATGGGACTTGAGTAGAAGGAGAAAAATCTACATATAGTTTTTAGCAATACATTCGCTCGTAGTATATAAATATATCTAATATATTGTGTAGGTTAGGTACCTGCAGAAATTATCAAACGTATAGGTTAGGTGTGAGCGATTTTCGCTGCCCAAGTTCACCCGTTCAAGGAAGGTTACCCACCATGCAATATGCAGTTGTCTACTTTTAGATAGATATCTCGCGATCGTTTTTTTCATGGCCAATCAATTAATGCTTTGTTAAAAAGTCGACAGTTTTTGTAGCAACTGGGCGAACTATTTTTTATAGATGATTATTTCGAAGCCCAAATTCTTCGGTTTGAATTCTGAATGAATTTATCTTTCATTATCAGCATTTTGAAATAACTATTGACGAACTGACGCGAGCAAAAAATCATAATTTCGAAATATTTTGAATCTAACATTGATCTGCTGAAATATTATTTTTTTTTAATTTTACATAATTTATTTAATGATCGGCTAATGTGAACAAAACTTGTTATCGGTCAAATCTAAAAATAAATTATAATCTCTATTGTCTATACGTCTCTAGTCTAGCTTAATTAACTATATTGCTACGATTTCTTCTAATTATGTACAAAAAAATGCGGGAGCTAGATTTTTATTTTACTTTACCTAACTATAACGACGATATCTTCACCTGGTCGAGTTATTCATTTTAAAACGCACACGTAGTTGATATTCATGCTCCATTTATCGGCACGTGGTTCTTACTTCGCTTCGAGGATTATTTATGGGATTTCTTTAAGTTATTTAGCCTATTCGTTTGTAATAATAATCTTCATTTGTTTACAGTTCGTCAATTATCATAATTTTCGAGAAAATAATCCCGAATATTACAAAGACGTGAATCCTTTAGATTTGGGTTTCATCGGAGATGCCGATATCTTAAGTGTATTACCTTACAGAGATCAAAATGGGCGAAGGATAATGATTTTTAGATTAGGTGAGCTATTTTATAAATTTTCATTAAAAATGACTACTTACACGTTCAACGCAAGAGTATTATAACCACGGTAAAATTGTATACAGGAAATTGGAATCCTAGTGATTTTGATATGGATGAAATTTTCAAAGCTGCTTTGGCCGTATTGGAGCTCGGAGTTTTAGAACCAAGAGCCCAAATTTTAGGCGGTCTTGTGATCTTCGACCTTGAGAATTTCTCACTCCAGCAAGCCTGGCATGTAACGCCATCGGTTGCTTCGAAAGTTTTGGATTTAATGGGAGTAAGTATAGCGTACCTATTTTATTCATATTTTTTGACCCGAACATTAAAACATGTAGACGTATCGTGAATTGTAATCGTAAATCATCCAAGAAAAAAGCAATTGCGTAACTGACAGTGGTATATCTTCGGACGAACATCCAACGCTACTGTTTTATGCCTTTTTTTCTCACTCCTTCTTTGCGAAACGTTTTACACGTTTAATCAACATACTGTTCACTTTTCGTATTCGTACCTACGATACCATGGTTTTTAAGTGCGACGTACAACATGATTTTCTTTTTATTTGTAATGTACCTACTTGATACGTTCAAGTTACGATGAAAATAGGCGTACTTACTGCTATATAAAGATGTCAGCTTACATGTGACAAAACACGATCATCTAGTTATTTTGAAACATAAATTGTATACTCGTTTGGAATTTTACACTTTGTTTGGAATTAACAAACAAAATTTAGGTAACCGAGGAAGTGAATAAATTTAGTATTTTTCACTTCATTAATTACTCAATTTTAATTTTACTTCACAGGTGAGCTTCCCAATGAAAACTACCGCAATTCACATAATCAATAGTAATTGGGTATTCGATATGGTCTTCGCCGTATTTAAACAATTTTTGAACACCAGATATTACGATTTAGTAAGTTCTCTTTTTTTCATAATTTTTTTTCTACAAGTTCTGCTTTCGAACCAGTTAATAACGTTTTAAATATGTTGGAATAAAACGAGTGCTTTAGACGGTTGAAAATGTGGATTTAAAAATAAAAAAAACTAACGAAATACTCGGTTACAGATCCATAACCACGGTAATGACGTCGAATCATTGCATAATTTTATCGAACCCAAGTATCTCCCAAAAAGATACGGTGGAATAAGACCAGACTACCCATATCGCGAATGGTTTAAAAATCTTTCATGCAATCCCCTCATCGTAAAAGGTACGTTTTTAAAATGAAAAATTATTTCGTATTTTAAATTGGCAAATTTATTATTTTAAATTTTAAAATATTTACGTTTGATAATTTCAGAAATGAAAAGTTTGGGTTATAACAGAAAAGAAGACGGCGAAACCAGCGAAACTGATGAATGTTAGTCTAATTTATAATAAATACGAGTAATATAATTACATTTTTTTTATTATTTAATGATTGCTCAAAATAATACGATTGTATTTTAAATGCTTTTATTTAAGTCTTGTATTATTTGTAGTTGAGTGGAAATGTGATTATAAAGTAATAATTTTATCATATCGGATGCAATTTTTTTACGCTTAATTATTTATAGATCATCACTTTGTTTTGTAAATGTAATGCATAAACATTTTATTCGAGTAATTATAATTTCATGAAGTATTTCGTACATTTTTATGAAATTGATGTGATTAGGAACCACTAATACAAATATTTTATACGGGCATCGAAGACAAGTAATATAATCTTTTTTGTACAAAATTTTACAAAAAATAATTCGAGTGATCAGAATTAGATATAGGTATCCATTGACTTCGTTTTTCAAAACTGGAAATTTTCCGTTCAAATTATATATGTACGTACCTACCTACATATTGTATTTGAAAAACCTAGCTAATTTCTTTACATTTCACTATCGTGGTATCGAAATCGACAAAGCGTAGTAAATAAGCGTTACTTATGTTAAATTTCAACGCATTGCTCAGTCATGTTTTCACTACGTTATCAAGATTCAATTGTTTGTCAACTTCTTTATCAACATACGAGAAGAACTTTGATCTTTCCCAATTTTTTGTCGCCCAATAGTTCCTCGAGAAGTGAATCTATGCGATGAGCGGAATAAGTACCTATTTTCATTTAAAAATCGCGTTTATGCAACAATATTGGTAACTGAAACTAGTGAATTTCATTCGGAAAGTGAAGTGAAGTTACACTCGAAGAAGAAGATAAACCAACGAAAGCGAAATCGTGGAAATGTCGGAAGTTCAACAGAAATGTATAGAGGTAGTCAATTTATTAACGAATAATATAAGATCAAAACTGGAACCAAGTTTACGTTTAAATTTCGATGAACTAATAAAAGATGAAAAGTTGGGATTAATTCAAGTATTGCAACAGATGGAAACATTGGATAACCCAGATGAATACATTTTAGTCAACAGCCAAGATTTATACTATAAATTAATGGAGCTCGCAGACGCTGTAGTTTTTTCGGATATCGGAGAACTGTCATCAATCCAAAATTCTCTCTACAACAAAATACGCCAAGTATGTGATATATTAAATCCGGATTCAAACGACGAAAAAGAAATTGGCATTTGCAAGCTAACTAGTTCTGGGTTGTCGTCAACGTTATTGTATATAAAGAGAGATGGTGATGATGATGATGACCATACCAAGGAAGATGAAGATTCAACTTCACATGATCCTCTTTACGAGAAAATTGCAGAAGTGTTTAATATGTCCGCAACTGGGAAATTTTCCAAAAAGGAATTGTCGGATAAAATTGATGATATCATTGAATCGTTCAACGTGAAATCTCCAGTTCGAAGTAAAATTGCTTTTGTTAATCGATTGAGCGAAGTTAATGACGCTATAAATTTGATAGAAAAAAATGAGAATGTGTTCTTTACCAATTTTTTAAAATTTCAAGCCAAAGAAATTTATACTCTTTTAAAACATGACAATTTTTATCCAAAAAATTGCTTGCTGGTGGAAACAAAAACGGTGTTTTTAACAATCATACATAAATGCAAGTCTTCTTTAAATATTAAAGAGAAATTTTTCAAGAAAGATAAACAGCGTAGTATTTTTAGTAAAATTTATCGTTGGATTTGTGAATTATTAAACGATATCATCGACTTTTTGTTATCCAGATGTGAAGAAATGGTCAATGGTCAAAATTGTATTTTAATAACCCTTGTTAATATGTTTATACTAATGTCTGTTCTTACTTAAAATCAAATTAGTATACTGTATACAATCATGTTGATGTGATGAATAATAAGATTTCATGTATTTTACCTAAATGTAACCAAGTTTTTAATGTTTTGAATGTAATTTAAAATTCTTCAATGCATACGTACATGTGCAATAAAATTGTTTTTAGTAAAATTCATTGTAGCTTATTGTCATGAGATACAAAATATTGTATGGTAAAATTCAAAATGCACTCACCCACTCGCCATAAAAGAAACTGAAGAAATGAGGAACGCTGAAGGCTCATGATTCATAATCATGTTCACGAATTGCACGATCAAAGCAAAATTATCATGTAACTTCATTCTGGGAAAGTATAAATGCGGTCATCAAAAGATAAAATTGGCATAAAAACCGATGAACTTCTTGAACTTTTTTCAAAAAATAAATTTGAATTTTTTAAGGAGCTTTGTTTACTTTTTTTTAGGTTATCACTAACCAATCATATTTGGTTTTGTAAGTACCAATGCACTCTGGTGGCAATTTATTCAACAATAATTTTACCTGTTGACTCTCAAGTCTCATGTCTTTGCGTTCTTTTTTTTTAAATTTTATTTTAAAACAAGTGTATTTCCATTGAATTGTTGTTATTCCATAGTAAGTAATTTTGAGAAACGAGACGAAGAAAAGTTGAAGGGTTCGTTGTGAAAAGGGCAGTAGTCCATCGTGACTTTTCAAGATGAAAGGTGTATTTTTTTCTGGCAACGAATCAATCGCGACAGTTCAGAAGTTGCATATAAGTATTAATTAGAAAAGAACAGCAACAATAAAAATTACAACTGTTGGTTTCGTGTGAGCAATAAGAATGTACCTAAAGGTGCTAAAGAATTTTTCATTTTGAGGAGTAGATTGTACTGTACTTACATCTATTTATATGATATAACCTTGCAAATAGCATAACAAAAAATACATTTAGCTTTGTCATTTTTACTTGCTTACTCGCTTTATTTTTATTAGTTTTAAGAAGTATTGTAGTATTATGACTAAGCGTAAGCTGAGATGAATTTTATTTAGTTTCCTACTCTAAATTACCCTAAAAAAGTTCATGTTCGACTGTTCGTTATTTTATATTTACTATCAGACCATCACTTCTTTGTTTTACACAATTTATTAATTACTAATATTCGTTTACTTGATAATTTTTATTACCTTCTAATCAAGTATGGAAGAATCATTTCAAGCGTTCCCTTTTCGTTTTCTTTCAGTCCTGCAGCGCCTACCTTTCAAAGTTTAGTATACCTACAAAATGATGATGTTAAGTTGACCCAGAAATTTCATGAGAAAACAATATGAAGCATGAAATTTGCGTACTGACTTTTTTTTTGGTTAGAAAAATTAGTCGTACGCTCGTTTAGACCGTTGTCAGATTGACGAATTCTCAAGAAAAATGAAGTATAAGAAATAAAATGAAACGATTTCCTGTACATAGGCAACTTATTACACAGCATTGATAAAAGTATTGCGCGGTACGATTTTCTTAATGATGTACAATATCCACAATGTACATATGTATTATGTTAAAGATTATGGATTATGGTGCAATGGGAATTGAAAAGTTGTTTTTGACTTGAGTGAGTGTGGTTTTTTGGGAAAGCAATGTAAAACATTTCAAACTATTTTTATTATACTAATTTACGTGTTGATATTTTCAATTTTCATTCACTTCTTATGTACCTACTTAATTGGCGAAATATTTAAAATTTTTAGGTTTTCAATTTTAATGACATTTTGTGAAGTAAAGTAATTCAGAAGCGGTAGAAAATTGTTGGATTTTTCTCAATGTGTTCTGCTTCTGATTTCTGACTCTGAGAAAAAATGTGGATGTGATGGGCCTTACAGTATTCAAAACTTATAAAATAAAACGAAAGATTCTTTGTAAAAAAATCGTTGAAATTATTGATTAAAAAAATATTACAACTCGTTATTCAAAATTTCAATTCGCAAACACAATACTTAATTAAATTAGTTAATTATTCGCTTTATTCGCAAGCATCATTCAGAAAAAAAAATCGGGGAATAATCCTAATAAATTGAATTACTTTACAACCTGGTAACACTGCGTGGAAGCAGGCTTGTAGCAACGGCCGTTGGATTCAAAACATCCCGATCCCGACATCCCGACGTTCGAGTACGAAGGTTAGTTAGTCACGTTTTGTGCGATGATCGTAGCTGTAGCGTGGTGATATTTTATCGTTGTATTTCGTATTTTTGGTATTTCTTGTGATTTAAATGCATGAATTAATTCGTTGAAATGTCGGCTTTAAATAGCGCGGATTCTAAACCGGTAAAATGCAAGTTGGACGAAGACGGTTGTGTAGCTTTATCTGATATTTTGATTTCTTTCAATGCGCCCATCAACGAAGAGCATGCTTGGGCATTGTGTTATCAGTGCGCGAAATGTTTTAAGAATGCATTTTCAAAAAATCGTGAAAAGTGCCGTTTAGTGAAAGAATTACATCAAGTTAAACTACACCGAGAAGGATACGTTCATTCTGATTCAATCATTTGTGAAAACAGACTACCATGTGCAAAGTCTCCAGGTATGTAAACAGTTGATACTTGAGTACCTACTGGAAACTTTCAATGTTGATCTTGGAAAATCCATGAAAGTTCGATCGTTTGTTGTTCATATGTTGAAGCATTTACATACCTAGTTCTTTATTTATACCTCTTACTAGCGTTCTGTCAACGGATGCGTAAATTTCGTATCTTATGACCGCCGAATAGACATGATTTTAACCAGCTCTATATCAAAATTGATGCGAAGTACGATATATTGCGTTCGTCAGTGACGGAGTATCTTTTACGTAGCGCTGGAGTGAAAAAGCGATCCAAGGTTGAATTTTTATCAATATTTTAATCGATCGCCATTTCAACACCCAACTTTTTAAAAGTTACAAAATGATATGTAGTATATAGGTACCGCTGTATGAATCATCTAGGCATGAAAAACCTTAAGAGAGCAAAATATTCAAAGTCGAAAGTTGAGCTCATCGTTTGGTCGCATATTTCACACTGTTGTTCACCTGTCCAACTTGTTGAGTTCAACACATCTTTTGAAAAGTGATTAGTCACCGTGTTATGGACATTCTGACCTTTATACTGCCGGTGTATTATTTTCTTCCAACATGCCAATATTTGTGCGATCCCTATTGAAAAATTCTATTGTCGAAAAAGTGAAATTTATCGATTCATTATGATCGAGAAGTTGTTCAACTTGTCGTTTTTCTAATTATACCAATTAAAATTAGGTCTTGGGATATTCCTGTAAGGTAATTCTTGAAATTCTTTAAATATCATCGCACGTTAATAATTAGCCAAAGCTACTCACTTTTTTGGTAAAATATCTTCCAATTTTGTATAGTAACGAAAAAATGTTGACAAATGAAAAACCAGTTTGATGCATCGTGAAAGAATATGTTCTTTGAAAATGTCTCCCATTGTGTGGTGTTATCAGTGATATAAATAAGGCATATACAGGCACCTTTTTTCGTAAACTACCACATTGTTTGATGAATCATTTGACAAATGTGTTCTTGTTTATCTTATTTAGGAGGTATCATTTTGTCTTTAAAATGATTCTTATTTTGCAATTGTTTGCTTAGCAACATTTTTTCCTAGAAATGGCTCATTTTTACCCCTTCGTGATGCACCGAATTGTTTTAAAATATACCAAGATTTCCTCAATTTATAAATTCGTGTCAATTATTAATAAAATAATTAATACTCCGGCGATGCTCGTCGGTACACTTGTAACACACTCGATTAGATTCTTAATTTATAAATTCGTTACCAACATATTTGCATGATCAACGTGACATGAATTAAACCTGAAGCCTGATGAGAAATATCTCGTTATAAGGTGGTTTACCATTAATGCGGTTGCTATGAAGTTTGATTAACTTTGCTCATCTTTCCTGATCGATATTTTAATTTACATTCCTACGCGTTGCCTTGATCTGTACATTCAAGGGCATGTGCATCGCCGTCGATCTGGTGCTGTGATGAGACGTTGATAAACAAGCCCACACTTATTCCTAACCGTAACATTGTTTCGAATTATTCCGATTTTCCGGTTATTGCGATAAAGAAAAAGATAAAAGTGAAGAATCGAAGCCCGAGAGTCGAGTTTTTTTTCTTCAACGATTGTATTTTTTCTTTCGAACTCGGCGTTTGAATTAAGAAAATTGTGCGAAAAAATCACTCGTAAGAAAGTCAATTCGAAAGAAACTCGAACTATAGCGAAGAACTTGTCAAAAAAAGAGGTTCAATTTTCTCAGAAATGAATTGGTTTTTTTTTTTTTTAATTTTTGGTCAATTTTTGAAAATTGAAAAGTAAGCTGGCAACATTTTAGAATTTTTATCAAGCTTCTAAGTTTTAAAGTAGGAAGCTCGGATGTTTTACTATGCCTTTTCTCGAGCCTTTGAATTTTTTGAAATCGGTTTCCAGTCATTTTAGACCCTTGAGGGATTTTTTTTCAAAAATTTTGAACCAGTTTTTTCACTAAAGTTGGTGGCTTTTTGATCCATGTCGCGAACAATGAACTCCTTCAAAAATAAATCGTCATCGTACGTAGCCCTATCATAGGGAAATTATTTCGCGAACTACGTACGTCCATACAAATTTTATCTGCCCTTTTCGAGTTTATTATCATCGAAAGAGATGATATCTGTATTTAATTTCGGTGCAATACTGTACTGCAAGAATTTCGCTAACGCCTCGTTGACCTTAAAGTGTCGGTCTTCGTATACCTCTATACGTAATCTTGTCTATGTACATATACGTATAATGCACTTGGTACAATGTACATACATAGGAAAGCGGTGTAATACCCGCATTAGCCACGGTACAGTACTGTATTTATGGAGCAGCCCGAAGTATACGAGTAGAATGGGCTGGCTATACTCGAAGCTAAATCCTTTCAAGAAACCGATCCGCGTATGGCTTGGCATTTGATACAGCTGGAATTGAAAATTATTGATTTGATGAATAATATAAAGGACCTATAGGAGGCTATAGGTGAGGTGAGCTAATTCATGCATATTGTACGGCAAAGATGACTTCTTTAATTGCGCTAGATTCCGATAAAGGTTATATAGGTGAAGGTTGAAAAAATCAAAGTCGTGGGTGTACATTGTGTTAACGATCCGTATTTATATAGCGTCTATTGAGTAACCATTTTACGATTTATACGATGGCGCTGAGCCTGAGCGATTTACGTATTTAAATTTATAAGCAGTTCCTGGCTGACTCTCGGGCTGTTGAATAAATTCTTGGTTAATACGTCGACCGAGTTACATAACGTGAAATATCAAATTGTAAATTGTCGAATGTTAACGCGCTAATTATGCCGAATTGATATGTCGTTCGTTACATATCCATCACGTTCGTTATCTTTTCTATACCTATACTTAGGTTGGAAAAAAATAAATTCGTGATGGTAATTATTGATGAGCAATAACGACACAATGTTAAGAATGCATTGTTATCACAACCGGGCCGGTGTGCTGCTCGAATCGTCAATGTAACCATATTTTAATGGTCGCACAATTTTGAGAAAAAAAATGCTCGTTTACCTACGTGGTTAATTTTACTCGTTCTATATTTAAAACGCTACATTATTGATACACAATTCTGATACGAGTTTTAACCTTGATAACGTTTCGTATATTTATTTAATTATAGAATCATATTTCACACTGTATTAACCTGTATGTAGGTAGAGGTACTTCTTATTATTTTACAAGGCGGAAAGCATCGCATATACTGTGCTTTATGGAAAGGATTAGAGGGTAATTGAAATCAACTTCCTTGTCTCAAATCATACATATGAGCTCTCGAGTAATAAATTAACTTCACTTTTGATAATGTCGAATTTCATTTTTTCAAAAATTAAGATCATAAAGTTATTAACTTTTTATTTGCTCAACGCGAAGAATTTTCCTTATTTACAAAATTCAGTCGTCTTGAAATTTTTACGAGAATTACATAAATTTCTTGGTGTTTCTCTTTGAAAATGCCTCTCTCTAATAGTCCAGGAGAATTAAGCAAAAAAAAAAGGGTCTATGCGGAAAAGTGAGGTGGCAAGCTGATTTTCGGTATAGAGGTCAATTTTGATGCCCTGATGAAGGATATTG
>FIZT01024205.1:0-12832 GCA_900065295.1 Paracoccus marginatus | reverse complement strand
ACCGAAATTTCAGTGATTTTTTTCACTGGTGCAATTCTGACTGTTTTTCAGTGATTTTTCACTGATGCCAATTGAGAGAGAACGTCGTCGCTGGTTAAGAGGTTGCGTAGTATTTTTGGATCGGCTTGCGTAACGTTCAACAGTGCCTCCGCTGATTTTTTAATCACTTTCCACTTTTCTGATTTTTTAATCACTTTCCACTTTTCAACATCTCTCAAACCAGTATTCAAGAACGCAAATTCTTCGGACTTAGTAACCTTACCGCCAGCCGATTCGATTGCGTTTACGAGATTCGACACTTCGTCGCAATATTCTTTCGTGGTTTTACATACTAACGAATTTTGGCGACAAACGTTCGCATAATGCCCTTTCTTACCGCACTTGTTGCATGTTATCGGCTTATTGTCTTGCTTACCCGACGTACTTGAGTCCGTCCTCGGAACTTTTGCTCGGCAGTTCTTTGCCATATGCCTCTCTCGGCTGCAGCGATGAAACGTAATATTGTTACGAGCCTACGAGGAGTCTAGTATGCCACAAATGTGGAAAAATGGGGGCACGAATTTGTGCGGGGTTCCTGCTGAGTGCATCTAAGTGCTGCATCTTTGTTCCAGGTCTACATATAATCAATCGCGAAATCGAACTCTTGCAGTCGCAGCCACCACCTCGCTACTCTAGGTACCAATTCTTTTTTCTTGGCGCTCATTTTCAAGGAATTACAGTCTGTTATTAGTAAATCCTTTTCCAGCAATTTTAATTCTAACGCGAAGTATTTCTTTTGCAACTCTTTAATGAGTGGCTTTTCTAACGTCACGTACTTTTGGATTGCATCTAGATTATCTAAATCGATCGTATTTTCGACTAAGGGCTGAAACTCTAGTACACTTTTTTCCCATGACGAGAATTTTTTCTCGAATTTATCGGTAAGCACTCCGGTATACTTACTTACAACAGTAGTAAGCGTTAACGATGAGTAGAAATGACTGCCTATCAGATACGATCGAAATTTCTTCAACGTTTCAAAGACAGCTAATGTCTCCAGCTCATTAGATGTATATACTTTGATTCGGCGCCGTGAGTCTGTCGGCTAAAATACGCCACTGGATGGAATTTAGCGGCCTTCCCTCGTTGAAGTAGAATACCACCAAGACCTATTAGGTATAGCGCTCGCGTCCGTGTGTACTTCAGTTTCCAAATCTGGACAAAAAATATGTAATATCTGCCGTCGACAGAGCCGTTCTTTTAAGTACTCGAAGGCGGTGATTTGCGCTTCTGACCAACACCACTTCGCATCTTTACCCCGCGTGTGACCAGGAATTCGAATAAGCAAACAGCGCCCATCCGCGGTAGAAAACCTAAGCGCCTAACCTACTTAGTAGCAACCAGCTAGGGGCTTTGACTATGCAATAAACGTGGACCAAGCTATTGTAGCTACAACAAAAGATGTCTCTTTTCCCCTACTGCGTCCCTTCCAAAATCGAGACAACGAACCAACCAACGCACTCAAAATCAGTAAATTTCAACATTCACTGGTTACGCGCCTTAATCGCCGTGTAGGGGAAATGTGCCTTCTTTCGTTGTAGCTACTATAAGATGAACATTGCATCAATTTTGTATTTTTCATCTCTTTCAGACCTGATCATACAGATTGCCCTGGTTCAGATTTCTATTCAGGGAGCAGTAATCGTATAACTCCGTCATGGACGGAGCCCACCGCTCGAACTTCTCCAGAAGGGAACTCAATACGGCCACCGGAAGAAAGACGTAAGTGATACAGCTACCTACGGCGAAGTACCTAATATCGTAATATGACTGCGACTACGAGTACCATAATGTAGCTTTGTAGATTACGAGTAGGTAATGCGCGCATTTGACGAAAAAATGTTATAGGTAGATATTCTATTTTGTCAGGTACCACCATGAAGAAATATAATTGGCTTACTCAAACGTGGACAGTAACGAGTCCAGAAAGTCAATCTGCGGAAAATGTTGAAAGTACTCGAACAGGTTATAGCAGAGGTATGAGCTGGGATCCATCCACTGATGCAGTATCGTGGAAAGTTTCTGGCGCCTTGCAGACGGAATCTTCCTGGCCACTATCGTCGACTCAAAAAGTTACTACTGTGAGCAATATGCTCGTCGATGAACCAAATCAACAAGGGTTATCAAATCAGGATGGGAACACAGCAACGTCTGTTTCAAAAATTGATAGATGTTTGTACACATTTACTTTCATGATCGTAATCTTGAACAATATTTGAAAATCGCAAAAACATATCCAAGTTTGTAGGTAACCAGGTATTCTGTCAATACTTCAAGTATTGGTATCCGCAGTTCCGCACAAAAATGTTACGCTGATTATGTTACCATACTGTATATAAGTAAGAAGAGGTAGATCTATAATTAGGCACTACGTATTTCAATAATAATTCCAGTTTTCAAATGAAAATTGTAATAGGTACTTAATAAAACGCTAGAGTTATGATACGAATACATAGATGATAAACAAACCTATAGGCTATAACTATATTCATGGAATGCATGCAATAATGCAAAGTACCTACCTATTTTGGATCTCATCTCAAGAGTGAAGATTAGGCTCCTGTCAATCGTACTTGCCTATGCTATTTTTACCTCTAACTTCCCAATTTTCTAGAATATCTTTAAATTCGCGAAAAATGTATACGTTAAAATACCCAAATACATATTTTTTATACCCAATTTATGCAGGTACCTATACCTACCTGTACTTACAATAAGCAAGTTTTTTGGGTAGCACTTCATTTGACGCTCATTATAATATAGGTAGGTATATCTGTCATCAGACAAAAAATATACATTCATATTCATTCATTCATTATTTCCATTAGGGAAAACGTGAATAATTTATTTATTAATTTTTTACATTGATTTATTTACCTATACCTATTTATATTTATCCATGGTACATGTATGCATCATGTAATGTATGAATTATGTATTCCTTTATTGATCTATTCATTTTAATTTTGTGATTTCTAATTTCTATTCGATTACCTACCTTTTTCATGGAATAATTTATAAATAAGAAGTATCCATTTCTTAACGTAAGAATTATTTTATGATTAAATGATGATTGATTTTCAATTCACTAAGCAGGCATCAATTTCATGCCATCTTACCATTGAGCTTTTAGAGGGAAGTAATAAAAAATATAAAATACCTATTTACCTCGATCGTATGATATGGAAAAGCTACCCCGTGTTATAAAATGAAATGAAAAGGTGTGTAGATAGAGATACCGTTATACTTATACCCAACATTTTACTTTTTTGACTAAGTTTTTATTTGTTATATGAATTGCGATTAATAAAGGCGCTGAACGATGATAAACTATAATATTCTTATTTCATTTGAATTTGAGTTCATTCAATTATTTATTTTAATGAATGAAATTGACCTTGTTCTTTACTACTGGTAGGTAGGAGTACAGGGAATAAAAAACTAAAATAATAAAGAAGGACTTATGATCAAAAAATTTCGTAGTCTCTTTTACATTATTTTTCAATCAATTTGAAAAAATATACATACTATTATATTGAATATACCTAAATTGAAAAGCAAACGAAAATGAAAATAGTAGCCGGCAGGGGTTGGTAAATTTACAAAATGTATATTACGTATTTTCCATGCCAGTATTTCTCACTTGAAAGTTGAAACTCTAGTTGAAACATAGTAACATAGAGAATTTTTAAGGAAAATGAGAATTTTTTCCCCCGTGAACTTCGTCGCAGCAACAATGCTAAATATGCTAATAATGCAAATGCTACAGTAAAGTTTGAATTTGAAACTGAAACTCAGAAACGAAACTGATCCAGATTCCAGAATATTCTCGATACGATAGCAATCGTACTACCTATACTGTACTATGTTGAATTGTTGATTTTTTTATGTATAGAACAGCTGCTGTGAACTTCCTGTAGTGTAGATCATTTGCAATATTCTCAAAAAAGTCTCTAGAGCGGTGGTGTTAAGTGTTAACTCGTGTACAATATTATTGGCTCGTATTGTCCAGTGAGGCAGTGATTTATCAATATTGGCAATTTTTTGTCCGTCCTCCGTCGGTCGTAACTGTCTCAGTTCGTTTTATCTTTATGGATAAACTTTTCATCATCTTTATGTTTTCTATCTGGCGTTTACTTGATTAGAATTTCAATTTCAGTTTTCCACCATATGCACTAAGTTATCTCTACAGAATTGAAAATGCCTGTTGTCGGATATTGTCGAAATTTATACAATAACTTATGTCCTTGTTTCGTTTGTGCCAAAAAATTCTCCATGGACAATGGCGTTGAAGATCTGTTGACTCACATTTGTTTTACCCATAGAATTATCATAGAAAGCATCGACCAAATTGCTGATTTTAAAAAGTAAGTACTCACAAAAAACCTTTCACTAAAATTTAACCGTAGTAGTGTTGGGATATTTGTTTTAAGAAGACTTATTGCAGGTACATGGAGTATTATGCAAAACGTTTCAAGGAAACCGCATTGAACACGTTTACAAAGGAAATAATTATAGAAGTGCCCGAACGAGACTCTGAACCAAAGGAACAGAAGTACTATTTACTCGGCAACTTTATACCGGAAGATGAGAGCCTTCGCAAGAATTTGCATTCGAAACGTTTGGTTGGTTTATCAACAAATAAGCTTGTCTGTCTGTTGTTTGGTCTATCAATTTGACACCTAATAGTATGTTTATTTTTTGCATCTAGAAAGCCGCCCAAAAACAGCAGAATAAAGATTTAAGCGATAAACTGTTCATCAGGCATTGCTTTTATTGCCATCAAACTATTCGTGTGACAAACGCTCAACTTATCAATCATTTAAAATGTCACGGCTTTCAACTGGGACATCCTGAGAAGTTAGTTTATATTGAGAGGTTTGTCGAAGCCATTGAAAGTACATTCAGATCGTAAGTTTCTAGCTTTTCTTATCAATTAACCAGCGTAGGTATCTCTAGTGAACGTCACGTGATAATTACGAAGTTTTGCTTCTCAGACTACATTGCTTGTTTTGTAATCTGAAGTTTGACTCGTGTCGTTCCTTGATTGCGCATATGGAGGATAAAAATCATATGAAGATACATCCAAATGATCGTTTTTATGATCAGTTCTATATGATTAACTATATAGAGTTTGGAAAAACGTGGATGGTGCGTACATATTTTACTTTTTCAAAACTAAGTGTTCTTCATTTCGGTTAACGTCGAGCTTTATATTCTTTCCCATTAGGATTTTTTGAAAGAAAAAAATAAAGCGGAATCTGACCAAGAAAGCGGCGCTGACGAAGATGATAAAGAATGGTCAAGTTGGGGTAACGAACCCGAATCGATCATGTGCCTCTTTTGTAAACATATTTGTAGAAGTTGGGACGGTACGTTGCTGCATATGCTGGTTTCCCACAATTTTGATTTCAAGTCCAAAGTGTCGCAATTCAATTTTTATCAACAGGTACAGTAGACAATACCTCTGTGTCTGTGGAAATTACGTTGATTATGTTTAGTACTTATATTTTCATTGCTTTTTTCGGAACTCAGGTGAAATTGGTCAATTACATCAGAAGAAGAATTATTAATAATCAGTGTATCAATTGTGACGAGCAGTGCGTGAATGAAAGCAGCCTTATTGCGCACATGGAGAATAGCGATCATTTATCTATTCCTGATAAAGATGTTTGGAATCACGTGGAGTAAGTTTTTTTTTTGGGGGGGGGGGGGGGGTCGGTAGTACCCTGTACCTTTACTTACTAAAATGAGATGATGTATTGAAATTGACAGTTATTTTTTCTGTACGATGGAAAATGATATGTTCCTGTACCATTTGGATGATCAAGAAGATAGCGATAAGAATGAAGATAACGTATTAGAAATTAAAGAAACATCGAATATCTTTCGTCATTACGATGTGGAGAATTCAGAGAGTGGAAGTAGTCGTAGCAGTTTGAGCCAAGGCATATGTTACAATGTGGACTCCACTTCTACAACTAATTCTATTTTGGACGAAGATCACATGAATTCGGTGGCTAGCGAAGACGAAAATCATATACGAGAGTTCGAAGAAAAGATTAAAGTTGCCTTCGAAAAAAGTAAAAAAATTGACGTGCCATCAAAGGATGACACTTTTAATCACTCGAAATGGAGAAAGCGTATTAATGCGGAAGATTTCGAAGAAATTCAAACTACAGAAAAATCAAACAGTAATGAAGATTCGAGGGAATTTAATGCTGTAAATCACGTAGGTTGCGGGGATTCGTTCAACGTTAGCCGCAGTGCCCTAGAAAGCTCAATCAAGTACCAAACGAATGGATCTGGTGATACAAACGTAAAAGGTAATTCGAAAGAAGAAAATAACGCTTCTCATATTATTTCATGAAAACCATTCAGTGGTGATTAATTAGTGAGGTCTTATTTATTATACTACAAAATTACAATACAACCATTATAAGCAAGTATATTATGTAGTACTCATCTCTATTTATTCAGCATTCAATTCAAGTTTTGTGTTCTTTTTTTTTGTTTAACTTTTTGATAAAAATTTTGTGATTCAACATTATATTTTTTCAACAATAATTATTCGTGCTATTAGTCTTTAACTTTACATTTTAAGTGAATTCATTCTTCTTTATTACTTTTACGAATTGCCATGAATAACGA
Organism: Paracoccus marginatus; assembly: GCA_900065295.1. Taxonomy (NCBI): domain Eukaryota; kingdom Metazoa; phylum Arthropoda; class Insecta; order Hemiptera; family Pseudococcidae; genus Paracoccus; species Paracoccus marginatus. The sequence goes on along the minus strand of FIZT01024205.1, from coordinate 6,142 downwards.
TTTACAACTTTTGAGTAAATTTTTTTTTTTTCAGTTTGTATTTTGAATTTCGTAAACTTGACTTGAGGAAGTAATTCGATTGTTAGTTTTGCTCTTTATCTCTGTTTCAAATCGAATTATCGGTTTTGAAGCATTTCGATCGTGGAAAATTACTATAATTTGCCTTATTTTGAACGATGTTTAATTGCTTGACAAATCGTGTTTTTATTGTCCTTAAACAGTTTCGTTTTTCAATTTTCACTCAGTTATAACTTGCAAGTACGAAGTGATGGACTGAAAAATTGAAGAGAAAAGAACGAATAAAATTATTACCGCTTATATTTGAATTAGAATATTCATTCATACATAACAATCAACACTTCTGAGTCGCTTAAGCTCCAAAAGAGTGAATAACAGAACTTCATAAGCAGTGAACGTCGCGTTTTATGTACAAAATACACAAACATACTTTCTGAAACAATCGAGCTCGACATGACTGCGAGAGTATGGTAAAGCCGATAGTAGTAAGTGAAGAAAAAAACAACGTTCAATTATTTGTTGAAATTGAACTGAAAACATGTCACCCACATCAGTGGTGATAAAATTTTCATTTCTAGTTCAATCTTTAACAAATGCATAGGTACAATAATTATATTAACATTTAGTAAATGAGAGAAAAATATTAAAAACATTATTTGGTGGCAAACTGTTTGAAAAGAGCATTTATTCGCACTGGAATGTGTTGGACCTCTCCGCTAGGAGTAACAATTTGTTGAACTAATTGTAAGCCATTAGTAGACTGACTGGAACCCGAATGTGATGTATTTTGTAACTGGATTATTTGACCGGTACCGGAGGTAGTAACAATATTTCCGGGAGAACCACTCACATGGTTGCTCTTTAGGAAACAGAAAGCGCGATGAGAAAAAAAAAACACGTTTACATCAGCAGGACTTTTATTATTTATTGGATAAATTGAATTTTTTTCTTAAATACCTGATCTTGCGATTGTCCAGCTATTGTTACCGTTTGTATTTGACCAGTTCCCGGTTGAATAACTTGCACCGTAGCAGGACTCGCAATGGAAGCAGTAGAATTTTGACTTCCACCGGTGTCATTCGATTGTTGTTGAGCCAACTGAAAGTAGTAGTGTACCTAAACATGAGAGAAAAAAAAATGAATACGAAAATACTAGACAAACGCAATTTGCTCAAGTACTATGGCATGTTGCATTACCTGATCGGAATTCAAGGCGGTTCGATTAGTATCGTTAGATGTTCTACTGATACCGATTTTTGCTTCTTCTCGAGGAACAATGTCTATTAAAAAGTCAAACTGATCATATTTGGTGATAGCCATTGCGATATCACTGCGCTGTAAAGTTCTTCTTTTATTATCTTCAGTGTGAACCCATGCTCGTAACGTCAACTCCATAATAAATAATTCTGCAGCTTTGGCAAATAACATAGGCGCCTCGGCACTTATCATTTTAACATCTTCGTCCAACTTCATAATTTTTTTAATTCTGGCTAAAGGTAACGCTTGATTTCGAATATCAAGCTGTAAAAAAGTACATAAAATACAAAATTCATTCGTCATTTTGATTACTGGAAGTAGTAAAAGGCAATCAACTTCTACCTACCACATTTATTTTACGTATTTCTTCAGTAACTTTTGGCCAGAAAGTTTGAAGGGTTAAATCACCGTACTGAGGATCATTACTAGGACCACTTTCAGATTCGGACGAATGTCCATTCGACTCACCAATATGAGTTGGCGAATCAATCTCTTCTTCGCTAGCCCTGAAATTGGACATAAAATTTAGTGACAGTACTGTTTATGCATTGTAGTTTGTTCAGCTATACTTGATTAAATATTCAAGGTAATTATCAAACATTCGCATGGCTTGTTCACGCAATATACGTCAACCTTTCGGGATTTAACTTTGGGTTTGGAAAAAGAATGACGTGGTATGATCAAGTTCGGGTATAGTCAAATAACAGTAGGTGTTTTCAAAATAAAATGGGGTGACTTAAAAATTTATCGAAGTATAAATGATTGTATCTGGGTGATAGTAAACTCTGTTCAAGCAAGAGGCGTACATGTTCACTGAGAGGTGAGCAGTGAAAAGTGAACTTACGAATTTATGAAGAATACTGACATAACTGCGTTCTTATAGAGTGATTTCTACACTGATTTTGAAGATACTTTGGTAGGGTTTAAATTGGGTGAAACTTTGGAAACAATTGTAAGACCATGTTAAAACATAGTGATCGGAGTTATTCGCGCCATAATCCGAATTTCTGAAACTAAATTTTAAAAAACTTGAACCAATCAAACAAAATTAATTCACCAATCACTGAAAGTAAACAAAATGCAAAATTGCAAATGGTTGCTTAAAGAAAACGCTACTTGCTTAATTTTAAGGCCAAGTAGCTGTAGCAAGCGCTAATGTAATTTTTCATTGAAGTTCGGCTTTCTGTTCATAGATAGCAGTGGAACTTTTAGTTTTGATAAAAGCTCCTTTTTGAAGTTACAAAATACAAAAAGCTTAAGTTAGCTGGGTTCTTGTTTTCTTGAATCTAAGTGCTACGTACATTACCTACAATCGCTTATCAGATTATCACACAGATTCAATTAACCGCAAACTGCGCAAACTGTGAAGAAATGGAAAAACCTTTCCATTCGTGACTCTTTGAAGCTGTGGCCGTGGTATTGTTAGATGTTAGGTGCTATTATTTTTAAAAAATATGTAGTGTGTATTATGTTCATGCGTATTTCTACATTTAGGGCTGCTACAGCCATTTTTTCAAAGTTGAAATGAATTTTTCAAGATGGTCAACGTCACACCTAAGATCCTCTACCGCGACATATCATAAATCGTTTCAACTATTTCGGCTGAATGACAAACGATTTTCCTGCAAGCATACTAACCTTCATGTTCGAACTGGTATACTTGAAGGCGCTTTACCCAAAGCAGGCGCCAATGGAAACTGTTACAACTTGAGACGTTTTTCCACTGCATCTCGTTTAAGTTTGGAGGAAAGAAATGATTCGATCATACATCTAATATCAGAAAGTAATCTCGTGTATAGAATTCAAGATATACTTGTAAAATTTCACGATTATACTGGCCTTTCTTGGTGGGCAACAATAATAGTTGCTGCTTTCACTGTCAGAACAGTTATCGTGTTACCGCTTGCTATACATCAGCATTATGTTGCTGCTAAACTAGAGGTAGTACAGAAAACATTGGACACCACCGTGAAAACTGAAGTTACCAAACTGGTGAACGAATCAAGTCAGCAGCACAACTGGAGTTCAGAAAGGATGAGCCAAGAGTATAAGCAAATCATGAATAAACGAAAGCGCGACTTAATCCTTGAAAACAACTGTCATCCGGCAAAAACTGCAGTAATTGTTTTGATACAAGCGCCCGTTTGGATTTGTTTGTCAAGTGCATTGCGTAATTTAGTTTATATGCTTCCTACGCAAGATGTTAATGCTCAGATAATATTTTTACAAATGAAAGTCAGTAAATTTCTGTGGCTTTCCAACTTGACTATTCCCGATCAAACCTGGACTATACCAATTTGTTTAGCAATTGTCAACTTATCTCTGTTACAAGTCAATTACTTAGGCAGAAAACGACAAACCGGTTTCCGTAGATTCATCGTGAACGTACTTCGTTGTTTTTCTTTATATGTAACTTATGTTTCTACAACGGTACCATCTGCTATTTCATTGTATTGGTTAACATCTAGCTGTTATGGTTTTGGTCAAAACTTGATTTTAACCAACTCAAGAGTTAAAAAAGTATTTGGTATACCGATTACCGATAATACGCGAAAAAACCCTGTTAGACACAGTTATAAGAGAATGAAAAATATTATTAAATTTTTCAAATATTAAACAATTTTAGAAACGTAGTTATATTATTCTATTTCATTAAAAACTCTGTTTCTTCTTCACTATTTTTTGGTAAAATGAAGAATAAAGGTACTCCGTTTGATATCACAAATCTGTAATAAAAAAAAGTACCATGATTAACATGATCCAATGATTCATTTAGGGAAGGGGAGAAGTGTCGATGTACCAATAATTGTTATCTGTTTGTTTACCTTTCGTGTTGTAAAACCTGCTTCAGCGTTTCATTCAAGCTAACTTTAAATTTTATGGCATTCTCGTCTTGAAAATAGATGTTGACTGTACTTGATTTGTATTTCTTATCTATATCCCAGTCAGGGGTTTCACATAACATTTCATTCAAGTGATCTTCAAATCTGTTAATTTTGAACAGAATGTTTCAGCACCACATTCGACTTTGAGTAACAAAAAAATATTTACTTGTGATCATCTCTGAATTCTTGAATGCAATCAAAAATGTTATATACTGGATACAAGAATACCACTGACCACACGAGATCTCCGCCATCTAAATATACTCGTTTCAGTGGTAAATTACCATAGCTCGGTTGCAATTCACTAATATTTGTAACTTCTAGCAATGAAAACAAGCTTTTAGTAAAACATTACCACTACCCCCTACCTACGTATTACCATCACCACTCGTTAGAAATTTCAATTTTTTTACTTTTCGCTTGCACTGAATCTGCGTCACGGGAGACCGGCAAACATTTTATATTTCTTCGCACAATCACGTCGAGTAACTGTTTCTCCTCTGACAATAATTTCTGCTGATTCTTATGTTGTTTTCTCGAATCACGATCTTGAACTTTCTGAATGAATAATACGAAGAAGAAAATTTCAAATTGGTATCTACCTAACATTTTAAGGACCGAATAGAGTGATGAGTGAGTATGTTTTTACTTGATCATTTAGAGCTTTTTTTTTGAGTTCGACGATAGCGCCATCACTTTGTAGAGATATTATTTTGTCACACATTTCAATGCACTCTTCAAATTTCTTCAGGAAGTAATAACATTGCGCTATTCTCACTTTTGCTTTCACGTAATCAGGATTTAGTTTGACGGCATTTTCACTGTCGCTTAAAGCCGATCTGACAAAAAAATTGAGAACGTAATGAAAGTCGGTGAATAAAGGCATATTAAGTAACGTCTTAAATTCACCGATAATTTTGTAAAAAAAAATTAGCCGCCGCGCGATTATTATACAGAGAAGCTTTCAGTTCCTTCGAACAGTCACATTTCAATCCAGCTGAATAATTCGTAATCGCATCTCGATATTTTTTGCATTTAAAACTGAAATTTCCATCATTTTTAAAGGTGTTCGCTAGTTCTGCACAAAAACACGATTTTCTTAGTCATCGTGTTAGGTATTTTTTAGTGAGGTGCTGATAATTACCATCAGGTGTATTTTCATTTTCGTCATATTTCAACTGCTGCAAACCTTCAATTAACGGCGGTAATTCTTCATTTTCATTCAGTGGTTTAGTCATGAAAAATGGATGTTTCTCCATTTCCTACAAAACACGAATCTCATAAGGATTAAGTGATAAAAGACGTAAATACAACATTTCTGCTAACCTCTTGCCATTTATCTTCAGCCCATCCATCTTTATAGGGGCGTCTCGGTAAATTCTCCATGAATTTATCTATGTCCTCGTCCAGAGTCTCAGCTAGTGTTTTCGTTCTTTCCGTTGTGCCAGACACTACATTATTATGAGTGAAACGAATTAACAACAGAAATCAAGAGATGAAGATGGCGACAGCTCTTCATTTTTATAAATGCAAAATATTCAGCTTTATACAATATCCACCCATGAGACTTACTTGATTCTCCAACTTGAGTTCTGAGCTGTTCTTGTTCTTTCATATTTGCTGCTTCGAATCCAAGCTGCTGCTGCAACTCTTGAATCGTTTGTCGTTTGTAAGGTTTCAAGGATATTCTTTTTGATGAAAAAAAATTGTCGAACGGCTAGAGCAGGGCTAGACCAATATGTTTTCTGAAGTTTAAAGTTTTGAAACTTTTCAATATTTCAACACGCACTTCGAACATGAATTTTTTGTTTTTGTTGATTAGATGATAAGAAAAAGAAATCATAGACATGTCGATGTAAGAAATTCAGTTCTCACTTTCTCAGGTTCGGTACGGTGCAGGTAGTTTCGTTTCGTACTTTCGTACGGGCAGTGATGGGCCGCTCAGCGCTCATGAGCGCGCGCTCACGAACGCTCAAGGATTT
>FIZT01024204.1:0-13317 GCA_900065295.1 Paracoccus marginatus | reverse complement strand
GGGGGGGGGGGGGGGGTCCGAAAAAAATTCAAATTTTTTTTTTCCATCAAGTATAAATAAGGGCCACCCTAGTGCTTATTAGTAATGCGTGATATGATACACACCTTAAGTACCTTTATCTTGAAAAGTCACGATGGACTACTGCCCTTTTCGGCTTTTCCCAACGAACCCTTCAATTGCGTATATGATCAACGAAAAAGAAAAACATGTTAGTAATGCTATAATATTGAATATTTAAAGTTGGACAATGAATTTACAATATTGAGTACAATACAATCTTCTTTTTGCTCCATTGCATTATTTGAATTGAAAAGATGTACCTGCAATCAAGTATACAAAGATTGTGTTGAGGTTGCGAAGCAACGTTTCGAAGGAGAAATCAAACAGAAGCCAAAAACTTCTTTGGTTTTTACTTACGATAAAACAGTCCAAATTGTCAACTGTAAGATGACATCTTTCTAGATATCCAATCCTCGTGTATTTATGCGTGAACGTGTCGAAGTAACTATTCTGGATCAATTTTTAAATTGAAAATTGAAAAAAAAGACATCGAGAAAAATTAAATTTTAGTCGTTTCGAACTTGAAAATCCCACTTTCAAAGTGACTGGCTTCAAATCGAAGTTATTGATTTCTAGTTTCACTGGAACTGGATACACTCAATTTTTTTCTACACATTTCGATAAAATTTCAATTTCAACTTCAAAACAAATGATCGAGCCAACGCAAAAAAAAGTAATTTATTAAGGTAAGATACGTAAACTTTAAAAAAAAAAAAGAAGAAAAAAACTTTCTAATAACGAAAAATGGACAACAATAAACAATAAATTCATAAAAATCACATCAAAAACCTAATACTAAAAATCGTTTGATTATTGCTTTTACATTTGATTAGATTTAAATTGAGCGCGAGTTTTGAAGAGATCTTGCATTTTGGAATCTTTGGACTGAAATGCCAATTGCTTCGGCGTACATCCGTCGAGATTTTTCAGCTCCGGATTAGCACGGTATTTCAACAATAGTTTGACAATATCTGCGTGACCTCCTAATACAGCCACATGCAATACGCTTTCTCCGTTCTGCACATAAAGTTATATGTCAATTGGTAAATTTCTCTAGCAAAATATTACCACTCGAAATGGATACTTACGGGTAATAAACCAAGATTAGGATTATGTTCGAGTAATTCTTCGACTACGCCGATATGGCCTTTATGACAAGCCTTAAAAAGAGGTGTGCCGCCGTCCTGAAAATAAATTGCGATTTTAATTATCGTTCGTACAAACGCAACGGGTAGGAAAAAACGGCTTAGAATTACTTTTCGTTTACTATCGATGAAGGCTCCGTGTTTGAGTAGCACTCGGACAACATCTCGATGACCCATTTGAGCGGCAATCCACAAAGGCGTCGTGCCATCCTGTCTTTTACTGTCTACTTCGCACCCACGCGATAATAAAAACCGCACTACGTTCGTATGTCCATTCTGGGCGGCAATAAATAACGGCGATGATGCGTCCTAAACATAGAAATCAATCAGAATATTAACCATAAGCGGCCGCAGGTGTCGAACGAGCAGACTCTGTTCGCGATGACTCACGGCTAATCGACAGTTCAAAATAGCTCCGTTCGATAAGAGCAACTGGACGACGTTCAAATATCCGCATTGGCAGGCCACAAACAAAGGAGTGGCTCCATCCTGTAAAACACATCAATAGTATGCAATCACGTCGCGTCGTACTCTCTCGATCCAAAAAACTCTCGTAACAATCATACCCACCAGACTACACGAGTTGATTGGAGCGTCTCGCGAAATCAATAGCTTCGCGATATCGGTAAAACCTCCTTGGGCGGCGAAAAACAGCGCCGTCGTACCTGTCTGCGAACACGACAAAAACACCAATCAATACGATATTGTTCTTTTCGTTTAAAAATAACAACACAATACGAAATAAGCCTATTTATAGCGTAATGGAAATATTGGCACATAAACGAGCTTTCACCGGCCTGCCACCGCCAGTTACACGAAAGTATTTCAGAAACGCTGCGCCCAAAGATGAATTTTTCGATCGAGTATTCCCTGCAAACGTCATCGTTACGGTTCGGTGGTAACGCGTGGCATGCCCGAGCCCGTTAAGCGGACGTAATAAGCGCGTAAAACTCAAATTTGATAATGTAACCTTGAAAGGAAGAAACAATTAACAATTACGTAATACCGGTTTACTGTTTGTCGGGCGATATCTCGCAAACGGTACAGTTATGGGAACGCTAACGAATGATGAGTTCTTTTCTTTCTCGCGATGAAAAGAATTCTCGTTTGAATTTATGCAAGTACATACTGTTTCAAGGTCATACGAGATTATTTTTTTCCCGAAAAATTAGGATTTTTTTGTTCAAATTTTCGTCGAATGTTGTAAAAAAAAATCGAAAAGTGGAAATTCGAGTTTTACAACAAAAAAAAATGAAATTTTGAAATTTTCTTTCAAATCTCGAGACCACAATATTTTAATTTACGAAAAATTTTAGAAAATTCTCCAAATATTTTTGGACTCGATTTTCGGTAAAATTGACAAGGAAATCCAACATCTTCAACGAACAACTTCACCAGTCATTTGCCACTTCCAAGCAAATCGTCACAATGATTCGTTCACCGCAGACTGTATCAACTTACGCATCGTGCAGCCGAGATATCCGCCCCTTGATCCAGCAATAAATTGACAGCGTCCAAATGACCATTAGCTGCAGCTAATATGAGAGGTGTGGTCTTCTCCTACGATAACAAATTCGAAACTCGAGTTAAATTTACCCAATTGTTACACTAAAAGCATTTTTAATGCATGAAAAAACAACGTTGATTACTAAATAACAAGGTATTCTACTTAATGCGTTAAACTGCGGTAATTTGTAAATGGATTTTCTTTTCGTAGAGTGCCAATGTAATTGTCACAGTTTACAAAATATTTTTCTTACGGCTTCTACATATAAACAAGTTTTTTTTTTCACGAACGTTTCAAAGTACCGTCAACAATATTCATCCTTTTGTAAACATTTCATTACTCTTGGGAAACATAACTCGTCGTTGGAAACGACAAAATGAGAATTTTTTGCGAGCCAGCGGAAATACCATTTTAGATGTTTAATTAAGATAAAAGGTACGCATATACTAACGTCATCTCGACAGTCTACGTGAACTCTACCGGTATCCAATAATTTTTGTATCAGCTTTATATCACCATTGGCAGCGGCTGCGTGTAATTTTATGTCAAGTGGTGTTTCTTTCTGCAAAAAAAAAAAAGAAAAAAAAAGATGTCAAGTATCAGATGAAACTATGGAAACAACTTATCGCTAGGAAAATACACCTTTGAAGGTTACTTTTCGCCAAACGTATCAAATTACTTGTTTTATGAGGCGTACAATTATTAGATATTTCATTAAAATCGTGCAGTTTGCTTCATTTTAAAAAACCTATGTACGAATGAAATCGATACCTTCCATCACGATAAAAATAATCATTCATTCGATGCTTTTTTGCAGTTCATTTTCGAACCATGGAATCTGAAAAGGGGAATTCATAACGTCGAACACCTTCTCGGACGTTTTAAAAATGAAAAAAAAAAATGATTGAACATGTCACGATGAAGGCTCGATGATCAATTCTTTACAAAAACGAACGACTTAATGACGCCGAAGTTCGTTGAACTGGCATTTGAAAACAATAATTATCACGCGATGAAATACAAACACAGACAATCCGACCACGAACAATAAAATGTAATTGGTATATTTCTCAGCGATTCGATGGCATTCGAGTTTCTTAATAAATCATCGTTCAAAGGGAAGATGAAGATGGTGCAATACATCGGGAAAGTTTTTTCTATGCGGTTTTACAATCGACTAAACTCATTTCTTTGATATTTAAAAAAACGCTGGGATAATTTCGACTGTAAGTAGTCGAGTAGTTCGACACTGACGCGAGTCGAAATACTTCGATTAATTTGCCAATTTGACTGATGTGATGTCCGAAGGAAAGAGCTCGTCACGTACACATACTTTTTTCCGGCTCATGCGAATATTCAAATTACTACAAGAATTTCAATTTAATGAGGAGGTACTATATTTCGTTGACATAAAAAAAAGATCTTTATCAAGGCTAAATTCATCGCAGAATTTATATTTTAATGAGGAAAGTGGGAAGTATTTACCGTGTCGAAGATCATATCATGGAACTTAATTCGAACTTATCAGGTGAAGACGTACCCAAAATTTTTTTTCGAAAATCACATTTCATTTATGTAATTGAGAATTTTCCCCCTAAATTTTGTTAAGTAAGTAGGTGTAGCTGTCAGAAATGAAAAAAACTTCCATTGTACTGATATTTTCAATAACAATAAATCAACATTCACCCCTTTCTTGTAGGACTCAAGGGTGACGTGATGGAAAAAAGGATGTAATTTGGGTATAATATGATATTATAGTAGGTACGTAAATTTAAAGCACGAAAAATCTTGCTGGTCGCAATGTCGAACTATAGTCAAACGTTCAAGTTCAAGTACTTACTTATACTCTCTAGTGGATAGGATCTTATCTGCAAATAATTATTGAATTAACGATAAGAAAAAACAATTTCTTACTTTTAAGGACATTTTCAACTCAGCGATCTCGAGGACATGCCCATAGAATTTTTCGTTAAAGACACATCGGTTGACGGATGATTTTGACAGATTAAATATAGCACTGCTGAAAAGAGTTTTCGAGCACGAGCGGAGAGTATGACTATCAGAGCACGATACACATAAAAAACATCAATTAAGAAAAAATCATGAACTGTAAAGCTACGTACATCGAGTACTCACATATCACGAAGAACTACACGCCGAATACGACAAAATACAGTTACGTTTGGAACGTGTTTAATAATCTTGTTTCTTACCTGTGAGCGCGAGAATGAAATTGAAAATCGAGAAAATTTTTATAAACACGAAGGTGGAAATTCTTGGCGAATGAAATCCGACATCTCGATCGATACGACGATTCTCGAGCGGTGATAAAACCTGATAAAACATGAAATATTTTTTATTTTCCTCAAGTGGTTACACTGTAATGGCAACACTGCTTGTGATTTGTTCAATTCCCGATTTTGAAAGCCAAACAGAATCGACATACCTGACGAAAAAAAGTTTCAAGCCGACTTTGCTCAAAAATTCGTAAAAATCTCTTTTTATCGCTGTTTTGCACGTAAAATTGTAGAATTTTTTATCAAATTCTTCATATTTTGTTTGCCTCGGTACATTCAATAAAACAGCATCAATATGCAAAACGACGCTGGTGACAACGTTGATTTATACATCCCCAGGAAATGGTAAGCTTTTGAAACATACTTTCAATCAAATTTCAGCTTTACACGTGTTGTGTTTTTGATGATAATCTATGAGTCGTCTTACTGGTTTCTCAACGTCGTATTACAATGCATGTATTAATTTTTCAGCTCCGCCAGTAATCGGATCATCCACGCGAAAGATCATGCCTCTATTCAATTGAATTTAGCCGAAGTAGATCCAGGCACTGGTAGAATGACCGATAATGTTAAAATTTACGCTATCAGCGGTGACATCCGAAGAATGGTGAGTTGAATTGAGTCGTTATTAACATGATTGTCTTTCAGTTCTATGCGATTTGACATTAAACTAATTTTACGTTTATTCAGGGAGAATCTGATGATTGTCTTCTGAGGTTAGCCAAGAAAGATGGACTTTTACCTAAGTAAGAATTTCCAAGTATTTTCTGTACTCGAATTACGATAGAATATATTTTGCCCTTTCGAAGTTTTATTTTTCAAACCGAAAAATTGAATTCAAGCTTGTAAAGTATTTACCAGTTTCAAATTGATTTCATTAATTCGTTTTTGTTTTGTTTCTGTTACAGGAACTTCTAATTTTAACTTAAATGGGATTATGAATTTTTAAGATCATCTTTTGTATAAAACAATAAACTGTATCGTTGATTTTGTCCTCATTATTGGTTTGTGTAAATTATTAGATCGATTCGGTTACTTCACTGATTTTATTGAAAATTCAGTTTTCATTTTGAGTATCTTTTTTAGTGTTCTCTACCGTATCGAGATTGACTGAAATTTCAACTAATCTGCACATTAGGTATTTCACTGGCAGAAGAAAGTGAGCACTTTCAAACCGTACATATGGGTACAGAACTTACAGAAGTAAAAAAGTTTTGCAAATTTTAAATTCAAGTGAAGTTCTACAAAACAATATGAATTAAATGATTTTGAATACTTGATAATTACATATGTACGTTCATGAATAAAAGTAAATCTTCAAAGTTGATTTGAATTGAAATGTTGCTATAACAATAAATTGTTGTACGTAATATTAATACACATTCTTTGCCTCAAGAAAAACAAAAAAATCTCAACTTGGAAGTTGAATTTTAAAAAATGAAAATTTTATCAAAAATTTTATCAATTTTTTGTAAAATTTTGTCTTCACAGCATCACGAGAACCGATCAATGTCCACCTATGGTCTACCTTTCTCAAGTAAAAAAGTGTACTATGTACACAATGTTTACTTTTGACGCTTACTGATAATTTTGTGATTAATCGTTTGATGAAAAAGCTCTTTGAATTTTAACGGATTCGAAATTACTTAATTGCACTAAATGATTAATTTTATTAGTAATTTAATTAATAATCAATCGCGAAATGATTTAAAACTACAACTGCCATCACGAAATAATTTTTCAGTCATGTGAGTATATCCCCAAGGTCGTAATTTTCTGTTTGTTTTGGAATTTTTTTCTATGATAAATTCGTATGGAACATTCAACATTGCGTAGTGTGATAATTATTGCGTGAATTTATGTGTTCGTTGTGAAGGGCGTTTTAATTTAATATAAGTTAATTTAAATGTTGGTTTTCAATGAATTTCAAATCTGGAATATGGTACGTTCAATCTGCTTTATCGGCGATACACATCGATGGTGACATTTGAGTGATACCATGGATCGGTAATGAGGTTGTGATAGCATGAATCATTGATTTCATAACTTCATTAGCTGGTAAATTTATGTCTGGAAAAAATGAATTTTATATACCGTCTATACTTTTGAAAATTGCAAAGTCGATTATTAAGCTATAGTTTTATCCTTAACGAACCCTTCTAGTGGGGTGTTTCCTTTATCGAACCATATAGAAGCGAGAGTTGAATGTTGATTAAGTAATAGCATGACATTATGATTTTTCGCTATTTAATTTTCCACTTTCCCACCTGTCTAGAATTTTGATAGTAATTCTGCCTGCGATGAGATTAGAGCTTGATACGAAGCTTGTTAAAGTTACTATTAGATGTTGAAGAATTGATGATCACGTCAATGAATCATTTTTTCTTCAAGTATTTTAGAATAGTAATCTCGTCATTTGTTTAATTTTTAACTATTTAACGTCAAATTATGTTTAGTACTTTATGTGGTAATTGTTTGCAGTCTTAACGTATGATATATTGTGGAAATATGTGACTACCAGTGATCCTAGGTTGTTTCGATATGAATCGGAATTCAAATTAAACGCTGGGAATCTTATTTTTGGTTTGTCCTACTATTAGTCATTATAGTTCACGCTGTTCATAGGAAATGCTTTGTTGCAAGGTTGAAGAATTTAGTATAAATTGTAGCTCGTACCAAAGCTATCGCACGTAGAAGTAATTATTTTCAAACGAATATGTATAGTACGATATCGTCATATAAACTCGATCGATTTCACATCAAATCTTGGTCTTGTTAATTATGCGAAAATTTAGCTTGTTTTTCTATACGCCAGCGCCAGTAGATTAGTGATACGACTTGTTTCACGATCTTAAATTGTGATTTATGAATGTGTGAACGACAAAGACTGGTTCAATGTCGTTGCGGATACGTCAGCGTCGTTCAACGTACGTACGTACGTAAGTTGCATTCAATGGGGAGCTTTCCAACTTTTTTCGCGAGTATTATATTATTGCACTTTTCAGAATGATTTAATGGTATTGCGTCGGCGTAGCGTTACATTTCTATTCATTTGCTGTTGTAAATTTGTATATACATTTTAATCGTTACATGTTTAGCACATATGTACATTTCGCCAAGTACTGAATAGTATGTCAAATTTCAACAAAATGGATTACTAATTTATCAATTTTATGTTACAGAATTATTAAATCGTATTGGTTCGGAGCAAGCTGGCGGGCTTAGAGGAGGATTCGACGAAGTCTTCCGCCGCAGGATGTTTTTTACCTCTTGAGGGGAATTCTCGTGACGCACAGACTATAACTGGTTAGTCGACTACTGATAATTTTATCAAACGAGATGCCATCTTCGATACACAAATTGACATCAGATTCGATCCGAAAACCAAACAAATAACTTCGGTATTTTTCACTCGAAAAAAATCTGCACTACGAGCTCATAATTTTGGGTATCATTCATCTATCTTAATTTTTTCATTATCTATTCGCGAAATTTCTGTTCTACAAACAGATAATGTTATTTACAACGTTTTTCTGAAGAGTATTTCAGAAGATTCAGATAACACGAAGCCACCAAGTTGAAAATTTCGCCGTTTCTTTGATCTAAATAGCAAAAGCGACAGTTTTAGGAATGAATTCAAGTTCAAGATTTTCGTAGAAACTCGCTTCGTTGTCATATGTTTACATATTTTGGCACTCGTGTTGGAAAGAAGGACGGTTCTATTTGCACCCGGAAATTAGGCTCGTTATTCAATTTTATTTGTAAATTTTGATGAAAAATTCACTTTTGTTGCGTAATTCGTTCATCAGAAATCAGATAAGGGTTTGAAATGCTTGTTTATGACAGTTTAGAACGCCCTTATCGGTGATTGTATGCTTGTTTCATTTCGTTTTTGCGATAGGAAATCAATACCGTGGATGAGTGCAATTATCGTGGCGGAAAATTATTTTTCAATTGAATAGTTCAAGAGTGAGTAGTGGAAATGGGAACATTTTAATTCATTATCGTTTTTGATAATTGCTAAATTTTAATTTTTCTTCTTTTCGACGTACGGTCATTTGTACGTTTGATTATTTTTAGTATTTTGTAAAATTGATTTTTCAAAAAGGAAAGTAAGATCTTTTTGCGAACCTTAAGTAGGTACTGATTACTGGAGCGAGGATACTCGAAAGGTCAATTTACATTAGGCTGTTTATTGATTATTTTCTGCATCACGTGCAAAATAATTCGTAATTTTTGTATGTAAAAGCTTGGTTCAATTTGTTTGTTTAGTTTTTTTTTTTTTTTTTCCTAAACGAGGTTGTGACTTTCAAAGTCAAATATTTCCCACAAACCAAGTCAAGTTCATGCTTCCTTGTCTCTGCCAATCCTAGAATTTTTGCTCTCTTCATTAACCTGGTTAATTTTTATATTTTTATTTCATTCCAACTGGAACTAGGTCAAAATAATAAGTGTACATGCTTATGAGATCATTTCATAAATATTTATTCCTTCGCTGATCCACGTTCGTCGATCAGTAAGTACCTACTTCGAAAAACAACTCACCGAATGGTATAAATCTCTGCGGTAAATCTATCCAAATATCGTTGCAACGCCGCGCCGTTAATCATTAATTGGTTTTAGATCGAGCACACGATCACCGCTGCCAAAGTGTAAATAACTCCGCACCTAAGTTCATTCGTGTTTGCATCTAGCGAGAAGCTGTTGTAGGCGAACGATACACATCGTTACAACGTTACGAAGTCGCAGCAAAAGGTCTCAGTTATCGTACTTTTCTGCGAAATGAATTATAGAAGGCGACCAAGCGCCCAAAGCGAAGAATTCGTGATCTATACGGTGAATTATGTTGACCGGCAGACTCGGGCACGAATATGATTGTTGTCGCGGTAATTCATTCGGGTGCGTAATTTGTTGTCGTCGGTCGATTTGAGTTTTTTGTTTGCTTACCCCGGCTGGCGGATTGTTATCACGCCTCATTTTGGCAATTATCGATAATATACGGTTTGGAAAGAATTTCTTTCGCGTAGGTGTTATGCGCCGAAGATGTAAACATTTTTTAGATGTCATAACAAGGTTGCTTGTTCGATAATTCATTTAGGCAAAGAGATCGGCTGGCCGTTCGTCGCAACACCTTGCACGTTTAACGGATTCATGTGCTCGGAACGATGAAATGGTGCTTGAATCGAGTTGGACGCCATCCAATGATGCGTTCGCTTATTTTTGAACATCCTATCGGCTTTGTCATTGACGTAAAAATGTCAGTATGCAGTGGATTTTCACGGCGGCGCCGCGTCCAAGAGGTAATCGTCGGCTCCGATCGTCGATTTCGATCGCGTCAGTGTAATTAGATCTTCTGTTTGTGTTTGAAAACGTTCGTCGCGAAACCGATGCGAGAGAGGTGATCGAGACGGTACGATTTGCCGAGATGTGATTTATGTACCTTGTTATACCCAGTACCTACCTACGTTCTGTCAGTTTATTTTGTAAACATACCATGTTTCCTTGGTCCGATACGTGTCTGTTTAACCGTCTCAAGAAACAGAGACATCTCGGTGAAAAAGAAGAGGAAATTTTGAATTTGTGGAAAGCAGGTACGATTAGCTTATAAGTAACTGGGTCGTAGCTACAGCCAGGTGCATTTACGATGATACACCGTCATCGTAGTTGTTCGTCAGCGGATGCTCGTATTACCAGGCAGACCTACCTTTGAGTATATTATCTATTGTACGCGGACACCTGCTCAATCGACGTGCACTTTACTGTATCGATAATATAGAATAGTATATTTAAACGACGAAACGTTATTATGTCACGATGATTAACTCGTAAATATTGACCAAGTGCACGATGACGTATTTATTGCTTTTTGATTACGTAGCACGTAGGTGTCGATGAAATTAATCGGTCGAAATGTCATCCGGGGTATGATTTAATTGATACCTACGCGCCAAATTGTATTTTTTTCATGTATTGATATGGCTCGATGAAATGTGATTTTTATGTGATGATCGTAATTTCTCAAACGGAGAAATAACCATTAAAAGAGCTTATCTGATTTGTCGTTAGTAAAAATGTCGTTCGAATACGAGTGATTTCGAACTGGAATCTAGTTCAGGATTGAATATCGTTTATTTATTCAAGAATTGGAAATTTTTTTCAATTTTTCCCCAAAAAATATCGAAGATGGTGTCTCAATCTACGTCAAAATGAAATATTCATCAAAATTAATTCTTTTTTTTTCATATTACAGACGTGTGCAGTGGCGGAGAGCTACCGGAAGTCGAAATAGTCAGCTTACTCGAAGAACAAATTCCAAAATACAAATTACGCGCCGACACTTTGACCGAATTCAGTGGTAAGTTGCGAATACGTTCACTTTAAACTGCAAATACGTAGCATTCGACGATTACGTCTATTCATTTATGAAAAGCTAAATCACCTTGGAATAATTTTCATCAGGCACGAGTCTACATAATAATCACACGATCAACGATCACTTTCAGTTTTCAAACGCGCCCAAGTTGGCGTTATTTTATTTATTATTATTTTTTTCAAATATTTAATTATATAGTATTTGAGATCAAGGGGCATTGTTTCCTCGCTTCATAACGGATCTAATGCGTGAAATGTGGTGTACCATTTTTCGTGTATTATTATGTAGGCTATTTTTTTTCTTTTTTTCCTTCAAAATATACCGTTGCCCATCGACTCGTTAGGTAGATACCTATATTGGAGAGCTAACGTTTTAACATTTAATTAAGGTGTAAGTTTAGCTAAGTATATTTATAATAAACATCCAAAACACCAGCTTCTTTGTTTATATAGGCAATGTTACGTTAGAATTCGACAAGTACATGTACGTAAATATAAATAGCCACCGGTTTACACGCTAAAAGTTCCATGCGATGGTGTTTAATTAGAATGTTATTCGACGGAGTCGAGCTTTAATTACTCCATTTTCACATTTTCATACATTGGGCGCGATTGTTTCATTGAACAATGAATCTAAAGTACCCAGAATGTAGCAAAATTGTTAACGAATAACGGTGCGAATCAGTTTAAGAATCAATTACACGTACATATACTTGCCTGAAATAATTGCGATGCGGTTTGAATTTCTTGAAAAAAAATTATTTTATCGCATGAATACGTCGTGAAAATCATACTTCCTTGAATGGAGAAAGATGTTGGGGTTTTCTCAGCGTTTTTTAATCGTACGAGATTGGATTCAAATGTTGCTTCTAGTGATGGCGTATGTAGTAGATGTTCGATGGTTTTCGGTGTAAAACATTTTTTCAAAATTTTTTCAATTTTTTTTGTTTCAAGTTTAGAAGCTCTGCCTTCTTCAACCGATTCTCCAAATTCTGTTTGACGTATTTTTTAACACTTTTTTCCTTTCATAATTTTATAAAAAAATTTTCAAATTTTATTTGTCTGAATTTCCATTTGAAATAATTTTGATTAATCTCCTCCAAATTTTTATTATTTTTTCTTAAATTACGTATTAGTTAGCATTGATTCTCAATTTTTCAGCATTTCTAAGTTTTCAAAACGTTTATGATTTTTTTGAATAAAGCTGCCTCACGTACGGCTTTGAAAGGATGGCTGAGCTTTTTGATGCCAGGTGATTTTTTTGAGCACCAAAGAATTTTTGATGGGGGGGGGGGGGAGTCTGATTTAGATTTTTTTTCTCAATTTTGAAATTTCAAAAAAAATTTAATTGATTATTAGGTTTTTATATATCAATTTCTTTAACTTTTCCTATTTCTACTTCTTTCCCCTCCCCTCCTTATCCCATTCTTAATTTTGTTCAAATGTTTTTTTTCCTATTTTTGGGATTTTCTAAATCTCGACAATCTTTACGATTGTTCAGATTTTTCGAATTTGAATTTTTAAAATTTTTTTACATTTTGAATTTTTTTCTTGAAATAATTTCTCACCATCATTAGGTATATAATATATTCATGGTGTCTACCAGCCGAAAAAGTACGAAATTTGAAAATGGGATCTCAAAAGTACGAAAAAACATCGAAATTGTACGAAATTTACGAAATTTGTACGAAATTTTGATGGTAAAAATTGACCAAAAATTACTGTTTTTCAAAAATTTTCCTTCGCTTCGCTCGGACTTTTTGGTTTCTCTCTTTTTTCTGATTTTCGACAAAATCGATGGCAAACACCTCTGGGACAAATTGAACAATGACGTACCAATAGGGGGAGGGAGAACATCCCCCCTGAAAAATTTTTCAATTCAAAGTTGGGAAAATTTGACTTCGTTGGAAAAATTGAATTCAAATGAGATTTATTT
>FIZT01024188.1:0-11204 GCA_900065295.1 Paracoccus marginatus | reverse complement strand
TATTTGGTCCAAATTCGATTTTCAAAAATTCCCCAAAAATCAGGGGGTGCAGCTTAGCACCTGAAATTTTGGTTCCGGGGTTACTTTTACCTCCTCTATCGATTTGCTTTGGTTTGATCGATGCTCTCCCCTTCCCATCCCATCCCCTCCTTTATTTTTTTGATTTTTGTATCTTTTCCTGTTCAATGTTTTTGTTTCGGATTTTTCATCGAAAAATTTCGAATTTTATCTTGATCTTTCCAGCTTTTTGAATTTTTATGAATTTTTCAATCCAACGAACGATGCTCGTTCTCAATTCCCTTCGATCGTAACGCATCTGTCGTCTCGACTTATTTTCCATACCAAACCACCCCGTATATTTCCACATTCGTGCACCAGCCATCACCCTCATCTCCACGTGCTCATCCATTTGTAAAAAAAAGAATCCCATAAAAAATTAATTTCAACGCTATTTTCATCTGTTCGACCTCGTTTAATAAATCGAGTTACGTCTGGCCGATTCGAAAACAAAAAGCAACCGACAACAGGGCGAACCATACTCATGCACCAATATTGATAAGGCGAGAGGGGCTTTTCACCATCCGCATTATGTCACATTATCGGTCAAGTTCAATTTATACGTAGATCGGAGACTCGGAGGGGTACACTGCAGTCGCTACCGAAGGGTGATTCCCCGTATGAGCGTCTAGTCGTACACGTACGAGTGTAATATCATGTTGTCGCAGTCTTCGCTGGCGCGGTGACATGACGTCATCTTTCTATATACGCGCTAATGCATCTGGGACTTATTCGAGGATTACGTTGCCCTACAAATATGGACCATATATAGGGGTCTCGGAATTGGAAATACTTTTCCTTTCATCTAAGTACATACGTAGCACGAAAAGCAGCAGCAAAAAAAAAAGGGAGATCGCAACTGTACTATATGTGTAATAATATAATTTCGGTGCTTCTACATATAAAACCAAAGCTCTGTGCGCGCGATTCTTATCTTATCCACGAAGTGAAACTCGCATAGGTGAAAATTCGTTCGCTTCTTATCTTAATCTATATCTACAATATACGTACTGGTACTTATTATTTTATTTATAGAGCTGCTGCAACATTGTATCTCTTTCTCTTCTATATCTTATCATTTTCATTTCCTAATAGTTTAAAAATACGAATACTCGCCACTTGCCACTTGCACCTTTCGATCTTCGATCGTAGTACGAAATTTCTAGTTCGAGATGAAAACAAAAATAAAACGTGATCAACGCGTAAAAGGTCTTCGATCGGCGCGAGTCGTCATCGTTCTTCTAGTCTAGTGGTCTAGTGGGCATAACGACTCTTCGAGCATCGCGAGTGTTGTATTATCTCATTGGAGTTATCTCATTACCGGTATTGTTATCGCTCCTTTGGGTACAATTGACTCGAAATGTGTGTATAAATGTATTAAAAAATCATAATAAGCCGATGGTGGAGGAGGCAGAGAGTATTCGCGGGCTCTTTCTCTGGCTCGGAGACAGGATCATTTCTTTCTTCTTCTTCTTCATAATAATTCTTCGCGATCGAGATTATACATAGAACACTACGTTGCTGGTACTTTTGCTTCGGTCCGCATTTTTTTTTTTTTTCCAAACACGCGCTTCGGGCATCTGTCGTGACTAAATTTCATTAATTATTCACGCCGACGTAGCCGCTGCGGCTGCCTCTAACACCGCTATTTCATTTCTGCTGTAGAGTATTCTCGTACGAGAGGATATTTTCCGCTATATTTATGCATACGTACGTACGTATGTCGGTGTCGGCGATAATGCGAAATTCCTAGATGAAGGCACGCGACTCGGAGCACGATGCGATGTTGCGGAAAGAAACACAACGCAGAGATGCATTTCTGATTTGCCCTCTCGTGCATCGAGTGAAAAAAAAATAATAATAAAAAATGGAGGAAGAAAACAACCAACGCGGCGACCATCCTCGTCGTATACGCAGCTCATAGTCGTAGCTTTCAACACCGTTCGGTTCTCGAAATGAAAACAACAACGTAACGGAACAAAAGGACTGTACGAATATAAATTACTTACGAATCACCATCGCGTCGCGTCGTCGTAGCGTTTAATTGTTTCGCCAGCCTGAGTGTATAAAGACAAAAGGTTATTGCGAGCAGGAAATGCATTATGATTTTGGTCGTCGCGACGCGAGCTCAAGCTCGAGCAGCCCGAGCCACAGTCAGCGAAATGAACCGAGGTGCTGTATGACTTCATGCCAATTGTCATCGTCGTCGGTATTGTTTCGGTTTGACGTTTGGTATTGTGTTTTTTTGTTAATGGCGAAGCGTGTTTTTTTTTCCAAATTGAGATGGTAAAACAAATGATGCACGGGGAAGGGGTGAAGAAGGATTAGGAAGTGGAATCGTTTGTACAGCTCGCGCGAATCGAACGTACATATGACTAATTTTTTGTACGATTTTGTGAACGAAGTTTAGTACAAATTGAGGATTTGTTTGGTTATGAAATTATGCTCTAGGAGAGAAGAGGCGGGAAATTGGAGAACAAAAGGCGACGGACAGATGACAGATCGCGATAAACAGCGAAAAGTTGAGGAGAAACCTTTGAGTATGAAATTATTCACGTTGAGTTTAATTTATTTATTTCAATGGCTCCAAATTCAAGTTTCTAATTTTTTGCGTTTTTTCTGTGTTTCAGGTGAGTGTTGAATTTTTTGCCACGAAAATATGGAGTAAAATATCTCGAGTAAGTTCGTAAATAAATTTAGCATTAATTGTCTGGTTCGGGCATTGGGAATTGGCCATCACATCGAACCATACACATAATTTGGATTCATTTTGGCGTTGACTTCAAAAATCGATTTCTTGTCGATTCAACTTTCGAAACCGATAATTTTTAGTTCATACAGGAATCTCAATTTTTTTTTCTTCTTTGAAATGTTTCAAGTTTTTTTCAATATTTTTTCCAGTTTTTCAGGCTTTCATTTTTTGCCATTTTTTCCCTCAAAATTTTAAAAATTTTTCACAATGACTACCTCGAAAATTCTTGACTCTTTTTTCAAAATTTTTTTAAACTATTTTTTTCAATTTTTCTTGTATTTTTTTTCGCATTTTTCAATTTTTATTTGTGCCCTTTCCTGAAATATTAAATTTATTAAAAAAATGTCACAATTTTTTTCAATTTAATTTTTTTATTGTTTGAAATTTCTTGCATTTTTTTCACTGTTTTTCAAAGTTTTCTGTTTGCTTTGACAACCTCTTTGAAAATTCTTGACATTTTTTCCAAAATTTTTGAAAAATCATTTTTTTCATATTTTTCAACTTTTTTTTCATTTTTCTTAAAATTTTGAATTTTTAAAAAAATGTTTTTCGCCATTTTTTTTGCTTATGTTTTTTATCGTTTGAAAGATTTTCCTGCATTTTTTTCATTTTTTCTCCAAAAATTTCTCAAATATTTCAATTTTATTGAAAAAACGATCAAAATATTTGAGAAAATGGCAAAAAAAAAAAACAAAAAAAATGCCAAAAAATTTCAAAGGAAAAAAAATCAAAATTTCGAAAAAATGAATAGAAAAATTTAAACAATGCAAAAAAATATATCAAGGATCGGAAAAAATAGTTTGGAAAATTTTCTAAAATTTTGAAAAACGTTTTTTCAAACAGTCAGTGAATAAATTTAATCGAAAGAAATTGAGAAAAACACTACAGAAAATTCATCATTTCATGAAAATGAAAAAAAATGCGAAAAATGCGAAAAAAAAATACAACAAGAAATGGAAACAATGAAAACGATTTTAAAAATTTTGAAAATTTTGAAAAAAGTCAAGAATTTTTGAAGAGGTTGTTGAAGCAAACCGAAAATTTTGATTGAAAAAAAATCAAAATACTTGAGGAAATGTTTGGGGAAAACTTCAAAAATTGCAGGAAAATTTCTGTTTTAACGTATTCGAAAATTCTTGACTCTTTTTTCCAAAATTTTTTGGTTTTTTTTTCATTTTCCTTAAAATTTTGTATTTTTTGACATGTTTTTCACAATTTTTTTTTTTATTTAATTTTTTTATTCCCCGAAAATTTTCCTGCAATCTTTTCAGTTTTCCCTAAACATTTCCTCAAGTATTTTGATTTTTTTTCGATCAAAATTTCACGGTTTGCTTCAACAACCTTTTCAAAAATTCTTGGCTTTTTTCAAAATTTTTAAAATTTTTAAAATCGCGTTTTCATTGTTCCCATTTCTTGTTGTATTTTTTTTTCGCATTTTTAAATTTTTTTTTCATTTTCGTGAAATGATGAATTTTCTGTAGTGTTTTTCTCAATTTCTTTCGATTAAATTTATTCACTGACTGTTTGAAAAAAACCTTTTCAATCAAAATTTTCTTTTTTTTTTCAAAATTTCAGAAAATTTTCCAAACTATTTTTTCCGATTCTTGATATATTTTTTCGCATTGTTTAAATTTTTCTATTCATTTTTTCGAAATTATTTTTTTTTTCTTTAAAATTTTGTTGCATTTTTTTCCGTTTTTTTTTGCCATTTTCTCAAATATTTTGATCGTTTTTTCCATAAAAATTTTCCATTCTTAATTTAATAACGACCTCTTTGCAACTCCTTTTTCAAAAATTTTAAAATAATTCCGCATTTTTTTTTGTCATTATTTCAAAGTTTTGAATTTTTTGAAATGTTTCCCTCAAGTTCTATTCAATGAAATGTTTTACTGTTTGAAAAAATCTCCCAATTTCAGCATTTCCATTTTAATTATTTTTTTTCGAATAAAATTTCTTTTCAATTATTTTCGATTTTTTTGGATTTTTTTAAAAATTCACTCTATTATTTTTTCAATTTTTTTTGCAATACTTTGAAAATTTTCTCGAATTGTTCATTGTTTTTTTTTTTTTTTCAAATTTTCAGCTTTTTTTCCCAAATCTTCTCATCCTATTGTGATTCGTTTTCAGAATTTATGAATCTTCCTTGTTAATCTCTTTTAATTTTTTTTTCAAATTTTTTCAATTTTTCTTAAAGAAAATTTTTTGAAAGATTTGATTTTTCAAAATATTCCGTTTTCTATCATTCAATTGAGATTCCTGTTGATACGAACTTCGCGTAAATGCCAAAACGACAACCGACTGAAAAAATCCATTCATATTAATGCGTACCTCATACATTCCACCTACCCACCCCCGTTTCTATTAGACTCATCTCTAAACGAAATTCCATCCCATTCAAACTGGGACCATAAGTAAACAATATACGTACATCTTGTTCGTCTTATACAACCGCGATAAAAGCAACAGTAAACATAGAGCACACGCTATAATCAAAATAAATCTAACAAAGTAAAGCCAACCGAACGATCTCATACAGTATAATCCACCCATCGAGTCTCGAGAAATTTTCAAAACCTTCCCAATATACGAAGCAACCGGTTTACACAACCAGACTGTACCGAAATGCTCATCTTGTGAAAAACCGTCTGTCAGTCAGCAGTCAATCCAGACTGGACTCAGGTATCTTACTATTTTGAAAAACCGCACCAAAACTGGCTATAGGTATACGCGTTTCGCGAACTCTTCCATCTACTATATAATAAAATTACCGGTGTAATAATTTTATCCACAGACCTCGAGCCTGACTTATACTATCTACTCGTGTAGACCTGAATAATCCTGTAGATAGGCTCGGCGCGCTTATAATTGCGGAATATAATTCTCGGTCACGTTTTTCCCTGTTTTCATCGCGTTCCACAGCACCAAGAAGACGTAAATGCGGTATACGTTGAAAGGAAAGAATGAAAAAAACCACCTCGAATATCCAAATATGGAATGGCTTTATACGTAACCGGGTACCATAATTTTTGCCAAGAGTTTTGTGATGTCTTTGCCATACCTATTCGTATGGTGAACGCGACGTCGGCTGGTGTAGGTATTTTCCGAAAATGAAATCGAAAATACCGCCGCATTGTTCCCATAGAAGATCGGAATTCTGATCTGATTCACTATGAGCACAAAATAGTATACGTAATTATAGAAATCTTTTACGCGTATTTCATATGGTCGCCGGTAAATCGATACCGAAAAATACTTTCGCTGTGGGTTCAAGTTGCCGGTAATGAAGTTCGATATGGATCTTATCCTCGGAGTCACAGAATATCTAGAGATTTATCCTCTTTATCATTTTTCATATTACGTAAAACGAAAAAAAGGAATCCCTATCGAATTATCGGCGGAGTAAACGGTGTTATCAATTTTATAACATCCGGTACAACTGGCACTGGCGTCCTCTCGTCATGCTCCAATACAATTCATCTATATTTGTGTATACGTTTCAAAACACTCTTCGCAATAAGACTCGATTGGGAGGAAAAGAACATTCCGCAGCGTTTTAATTCGATCGTTATTCTGAACTCGCCGAACGGCGCATTTGTACGTATAAATAAGCCCACATTCCGAGAATTTCTACGCGGCTCTCATCAACATATTGGGACGAATTCGCCGTACCGTCTCGAAATTTCAATCGCTGCGGACCATGCGTCTGTCGACGCGACGGTATAAGATGGCCATGGTCAATGTGGGTAGTCAACGACGCCGACATCTGAGACCAGTGCACTATACGATTTCATGGGTATTTTATAGCGTATCGAATATGTTCGGTTATACGCTTCGAAATCCGTATGATTGCCGCGAACGTCATCTAGAGTACACTGAGTCTGACTAGTACGAAGTACGGGCCAGGAATTGCGCTTCGATGGTACTGAAAAATATCACCTATCGCGTACATCATCGACGCGTACCGGATATTTTTCCGTTTTAATCGATTCGACGAAAAGTAATCTGAATGGAAAATGGCGATTAGGGAGATTTTATAGGATTGAGGTAGAATTTTTTTGGTTCAAGTAAGGATATAGTGAGAGCCAGGAGGGATTCGTTGAATACTTTTATCAAAATCGAGTTTTTAAATTTTCTTGATATTTTTTGGGGCAATACATTGAGGGGAGAGGGTGAAGAAAACATGAAAAATAGTATTTTCGGACATTTTTCGAAAAGTTTCACGAGCTTCAGGTCTTTTGAAAAAAGCAGAGTGCTATGAAAATACACCTTTTACGCTCTATTTTCTCAGTTCTTATCAAAATTGTCGAAAAAAAATTCCGCTAAATTAGTCACAGAGAGAGAAGAAGAATTTTTTGATGGATTCGATATAGTAAAAATAGGCCGGAAGAGGGGCCATTCAACCTACAAAGAGAAATCAATGTCAAAATAGAAAAATCTATTTTGGAAAATCGATGTCAAAATACCGTTTTTCGTGAAATCGATGTTCAAACTGAACAATCGATTTCAGAAATTCAGTGTCAAAATGTCGATTTCATAAAATCGATGTCGAAACAGCAACAATCGATGTTGAAACATCAGATTTCAGAATTCGATATCGAGAGAGAAGAATCGATCTCAACAAATCGATGTCAATGTACCTATCGATCTTAGAAAATCGACTTGGGAACAAAATATCGACTTTGCACAATCGATATTGAAATATTGAATTTTGATTAACGATATCAAAACAAGAAAATCGACCTTGGAAATCGTTGTCGAATATCAGAATTCAGATTTCAAAAATCGATGTCAAAAAAGAAAAAATTAATGTCGTGATATCGATGTCAATATATCGATTTTAGGAAATATGTCGAAACATCGATTTTGACAAATGAAGTTCAGAACAGAAAAATCGATGTCAAAATATCATTGTCAGAATATCGATGTCTACGCTGAATATCGATTTTAGAAATTCGATGTCCAAATGTCGATTTTATAAAATCGATGTCGAAATAGAAAAATCGATGTCCAAGTATCAGATTTCAGAAATCGAAATCGAGAGAGAAAAATCGATCTCAACAAATGGATGGCTAAGTGTAAGTACTTATCGATTTTAGAAAATCGATCTGTAAATAGATAATTGAAATACCGAATTTAAATGATCGATTTCAAAATAGAAACATCGACTCTGGAAATCGATGTCGATTATCAGATTTTAAAAGTCGATGCCCAAAAAAGAAGAAATTGATGTCGAAATATCAATGTCAATATATCGATTTTGATACAGGAAAATCGACTTGGAAATATCGATGTGGAAGTATCGATTTTAGGAAAAATATGTCGAGATATCGATTTTAAAAAATGAATTCTAGAATAGAAAACTTGATTTCGAAATGGAAAAAATCGACTTTGGAAAATCGATATTGAAATATCGTTTTTTGGAAAATCGATCTCAAAACTGAAGAATCGACTTGTGGAAATCGATGTAAAAATATCGATTTCAAAAAATTGATTTCATAAAATCGACGTTGCACAATCGATATTGAAATATCGAATTCGGATAATCGATTTCAAAATGAAAAATCGACCCTAGAAATCGATGTCGAATATCAGATTTTGAAAATCGATGTCAAAGAAGAAAAAAATTGATGTCAGTGTATCGATCCTAATTCAGAAAAATTGATGTCGAAGTATCGATTTCAGAAACATATCGAAATATCGATTTCGAAAATGAGTTTCAGAATAGAAAAATCGATTTCGAAATGGAAAAAATCGACTTTAGAAAATCGATATCGAAATATCGTTTTTTGGAAAATCGATCTCAAAATCGAAACATCGACTTCTAGAAATCGGTGTAAAAATACCGATTTCGAAAAACTTATTCCAGAGCTAATATCGATTTCTAAAAATCGATTTCAAAATACCCCTTGGAAAATCGATTCGATTTTTTAAAAAAAATTTGCTCATTTCTGAAACTCGAAACTCGAATCTGGAAACATCGATTTATCGATTTTGTCGAACGAAATGATCCTAACCAAAAAATACCGCTTGATTTACGCAACCGATTCACTAATACTCGCCTCTGAATTTGACTAAAATTAGACATCGTCAATCTTTTATGCTAATTCAGCCCTGTCGAGTCACGAATTAAGCAGGTACTTTTGGAAAAAGTAAACAAAGCACCAGCGGCGTACACATATGTACAGTTGACGCGAGCAAGACGATCGCCAACGAACTGCCGATGCTGTCCGAAAAAGAGAAAAAACTAATAAACCAACATACGGACCACATATTGCGAACCATAATAAGAGACTTGTGTGTGAGGTGAAGAGATCCCTGCAGGTTACCGCGCGGTAGAAGCGCTCAATGGACCAGCGCAGCGCGAACCGAACTACCCAGAAGTCGAATCGTGATCGAGACCTCGTGTCCATATAGTCCATACGTCTCACCGTCATCATCGCCGGCGTGTTCGTCAATCCACCACCGCGTTGTACAACAACAACACGATCGATGTACTGTACCGGGTACTGTCGGGCAGAGGAGATCGCGAGTACCGCAGTGTACTCTGCAATGCACTTCGCATGCTGCGTCTATACTTGCACAGCACAGCTCCGGTGCCAGTGCCAGTGCCAGTGCCAATGCCGGTGTGCGTATGTGTAATATAGTCCATAAATGGTTAAAACCAGATCTGCACGAAGAGTACGAACCTCATTCTGGTCGCCATGTGGCAGATGGCTATGCGATGCGCGAGATGCGAGAAACAATAACGCGTCGCCGACGCCGCCCCGGTACAATGCGGTGGCATGGCATGGCATGGCGTAGCAGCGAACGAAGGAATAGGAAAAAAAATCTGCGAACCGAAACATACTCCGCGTGTACCGTACAATAACAACCATTGTTTACATCTGCAATACGAGCATATTCGTACGTAGTACCAGCCATGTTGACAGCGTCGATAAATCTATGGACTTTCTGGGTCTTGTTTTAATCTTTCAGATGCACGATTATCGCTGCGTCGCCTTGTCGTATATAGTCTACGCGGTATGATGTGGATGTCTGCTTGTCCACCCTCGCACCAGAGACACGTCTGTCATATTCGTATGGGTCAATTCGATTACGTAAAATTTAAATTTCTCAATTTTCGAAAGGATTATTGTATTTTGTTTGAACTGACGTACGACCTGGCATGACCTCTCTGTACTGAAACACCTTACGAAAAAAAATTGCCAACGTTGCCCTTATTTTAATATTTTATAGCCTGCGGCGTGTCATATCATACAGCTGCATTATTTCGACAAATGATGTACACGGGTTATAATAGGGGCACGTAATACTCGCGTAAGTCGAAGATTGGAGAGAACCTTGCACAGTCGCAGTCGGCTCCAAAGATCGAAGAAAAGAAATAGATGAGAGTTTACTAATTTACAATTTTTATTACATTTTAACGAGGCGCAGTCAGCGTTGTCTTCTTTTCTTTTCTTTCTTTTTTTGCATTTCCTCCTTGCCATATAAATGCTCCGTCTATCGTCTTTGCCTCTGAATCCGAGCCTGGGTCACTTGTTCCGTTATGTGCCTATGCTACATAGTCTATACTTACTCGTACAGATATGTTCATTTTAATCACTCTATGCCGCCGTCCATCGTCGCCGTATCATCGAACAATTCGAACGAGTTAATTGAAAAAAAAAACACAACGACGAGGAGTATTCATTTAGTAGCCATCGATTCGGATGGATTTTTAATCGATCGTGTTCGATTACGAAATAGTTTACGCTCGAACGTGTATACTGTATAGGTAGGTTGATATATCGCGCATCTCGCCGATTTCGAGGTCGATTTAATTATCAACCGAGAATCGCCAATGTCGTTTTTGTAATCGACAATCGAGAGTATATTTTAGAGATGTAGATGCTAGATGAATGATACAGCATCAGCTGCATCGTGTGTACGGGTTTATTTATCGTGAGATACCCGAAGATTCTATGCACGATGTTTGAATGCAGCGCTCGTGGAACTGGTTGTGGAATGGTTTTGAAATCTTGATTTTTTTCCTTTTTTTTTAATTGCTAGAGTACGATCGAATTTATATTATTTTTTCGTCAAGTCGTCGTGTAATTTTTCTTCCCTCGTGGTTCATTTTTTGAAGGGATATAACGTCAATTTTTAGAAATTTTGATTTTTTTTTACCAATTTTTCACATTGTTGTTGAATATCTGATTTTTCATGGTGTCTACCAAACGAAAAAACTACGAATTTACGAAAAAAGCACGAAATTTAAAAATGACCCAAAAAAGTACGAAAAAAACGTCGAAAAAGTACGAAATTTTAATGGCAAAAATTGACCAAAAAAATACTGTTTTCCCAAAATTTTCCCTCGCTTCGCTCGGGCTTTTTTGTTTTTCTCTTTTTCTTAATT
>FIZT01024179.1:0-12031 GCA_900065295.1 Paracoccus marginatus | reverse complement strand
ATTTTTCCCCCAATACATAATATAGCATACAAAGAAATCTAAAAATTCCCCCAGTTGACTTCAGGGGCTAAAATTTTGGCTCTGAGAGTATTTTTTCATGCTCTATCCGCCTGTGGAAAAAATTTTTCGATTGGCGTGTAACACTTGGGGTAGGTCCCTTGTCAGTTGGAGATGATTTTGCAGAGCACCAACAGGAGCAATTTTTTACTGCACCCCTCTGGCCTATGCAGCTTTGAAATATGCTATTTTTACGGTAATATTGCTATCTTTGTTATTCAAACCGATTTTTCCCAAACTCGATACATTGATAAAGGGCCCATTTTCAAGACTTTGTCGATGTTCAAAATTTTGGCCAATTTGAAAATATCAATTCGTTTTCAGAATTTCGATAGTTTGAGAATTTTTAAAATTTTGTCATTTTTAAAATCTGATTCAATTTGAAGAAAAATTCAATTTTCAAGATTTATCAAATTTTTGAATTTTAAAAAAAATTTTCCAGTTTGAAGAATAACTCAATTTTCATGATTTGGTCTATTTCAAGAATTGGCCAAATTAAAAATGTTTCTAATTTTTGAAATTTTAATAATTTTAAAAAGTTCTTCAGTTTTTAAAATTTGGCCTAACAATTTTCAGAATTTGGTCAATGTTCGGAATTTTGTCAATTAATGAAATTGGGCTAATTTTTGGAATTTTTCAAGTTGACTTAATTTTCAAAATTTGTTCAATTTTTAAACTTTTTCCAATTTGAAGAATAACTCAATTTTCAGGATTCGATCTATTTTCAAAATGTGGCCAATTTTCGAAATATTCAAAATTTCTCTAATTTTTAAAATTTGACGAGATTTTTCAATTTTCAGAATCTGGCCAATGTTCAGAAATTCAGAATTCGGTTAATTCATGAAATTGCTGATCTACATTAAAAAAAAAAAAAAAAAAAAAATAGAAATTTTCAGTTGCCAAAGTTTGGCAGTTAGTATACCTAATTGTAAAAAATTGAGTCAATTTTCAAAAATTTTAGGATTTGAACAATTTTTAAGATATGCTCAATTATCAAAATCAGGTAAAATTTGAAAAAAATCTTCATTTTAGAAATTTGCAGGTTCTTGAAATTTGACCCAGTCTATAAAATTGGCTAATTTTGAGAATTTTGACAATTCTCAAAATCCGGTATAAACTTCAAAAATTAGTCTATTTTCAGAACTTGTCCATTTTTTTGAAATTCGGTGCAATTTGACAATTTTCGAAATTTTGAAATTTGTCAAATTTTAGTAAATTTTTAAGATTTATTCAATTTAAGAAATTGTATTAATTTTGTATTTTTTTTTCGATTTTTAAAATTCGTTTCTGGGATTTGCCTTGGGTGGGGAGATGTGCTGATAAAAATCCAAAAATTGGAATAATTGAGAAAATCAGTGAAAATGAAAACCCATTTCCTATAAAATTGAAAAAATTATATGTACGTACTTACTTTTTTTTGAGTAACATCATGAGGAGAGGGAGGAAGAAATCCCTGCGGTAATTGCCGATGCTTGAAAAAATATAACCAGCTGCAGCCTCTTTTTTTTTACAATCTGAATGCAATTCGAAACTTCTTGAACCATCGGTGTGTTGGGAATTTTTGGAGTAGGTCAAATTATCCTTTTTGGGGAAGAATTTCTGAAATTATCGCCTAACTGAAATTTTTTGGTAGAATTGGAAGTTCCAAATCATCAATTTTTTTTCGATTTTTTTTATGTATTACTGAAAGATCTTGGAATGAATTTCTCATTTTCTAATTGGTAATTTTTGGCCAATTACAAATTTGAAAATTGAAAAATAACGATAGGTACCTGAATTTTTGAAGGATTATGCGCATATTCTTGTCATCTTGTCATTTCCCATCTTTTTCTCGTAGTATTACTTCAATATCAGTATGCTTCAATCGAATTGAAAAAAATAATAAAATAAGAAATAAATGAATATAGGTAAATTCGTTAATATAATTACACACTCAGAGTACCCATAACGTTAAAATTTCAAATTATCTACATGATACGTTTAGATACGTAAAATATTTGAATTATTATAATTACACATCAATCATCATAATTATGCACAGCAAAAAATAAAAATAAATTAAATCAAAGAAATAAATAGTACAATATACAAAAAAAAAAATATATATAATATATCAAAAAATGGTTAAAAATTCTCATTTGGTAGCAGAAAAAAATTCGAATAAATCGTTCAACTTATCCGTAGAGTTGCAAAGCCAATTTTGAAAAACCTGAAAAAAATATTCAATTTTAGTCTACGTAAATAGGTAACTATGTTCAATTGAGCAAAAAAAGAGGTGACCAGCAAAAACCCAAATTGACCAAAACCACATTCTAAGTATACCTAATTGGATTACTCAATTACCTGTACACTTATTGTAGAAATGGTGGCACATTGTTATAGGGCGACAAATCGTTATTGGTCGGTACAGGCGACTCGTACGTTCGCTCCTGCAAAGGATTACCCCACTTTTGCCAAGTATTGGACCAAGGCGCAGATTCAAAGCTCTGGTACAGTTTCAGCCTAGATTCGGCTATCGGATTGTAATGAATGGTGGTCGAAGGCGATGGTAAATTCACTGGCGGAGGCGTCACCGGCGACAGAGAAGGTCCAGAGTGGGCTGGTGAATTTTTACCCGTCAGATCGATCGAGATAGTCGAAGATGACGATATCTCTTGCATACCTATTACAAAAAAAAAAAGTCACTTGATTAGTATGTCGAGAATTAATTCGTGTACGTGTGGTTTTTTTCAGACTCTGGTATATACGACTTACCGAATTCGCCGCTGCATCTGGTATCCTTCTTCTTTTTCATTCGCCTGTTCTGGAACCAAATCTTTATCTGGCGATCGGTCAGGCTCAATGCGGTGGCCATTTCGATACGTTTCGTACGCGTGATGTATTGATTGCTTTGGAATTCCTTCTCTAGCTGTTGCAGCTGGGTGCTGCTGTATGCTGTTCGTGCTCTTTTACCAGGTAAGCAGGGCTTCTCTCGTTTTGGTTTCTCGGCCACTACAGCGGTCGGTTTCGGTAGCTCTGGTTTCGATTGCGATTCTGTAATTTAATTTTAGAAATGTGTAAAACGTGTGAATCGATCCAGTCTCATCATCTAAGTTGAGTACCTAATTTTATCGATTAAAATCGGGTCGAATCTATGGCGTGGGAATTGGGTAGATATGAAATGACTCGAAAGGATTACATTCTCGAATCCCCTGTATCGATTGCGTATACCTAAACCTTCTTGTCGTCGTCGTATCGTTGTAACTTATCATAGTATAAAACATCAACGTCGAAAGTAAAACCAAAAGAGAAGGATTTTATACCTAAATATAGGCTCTCGTTGGCTTTCTAATAACGGTCTAGACGCGGATTAAGAAAGTAACCGATATAAACGGAACAATACCTTTTGTAAGTGACACACGACGACAGCGTAGCGAAATTCTCTCCTTCGTCTAAATGTGTACATTGTACAGTTCGTGTAGTATAGGCCTACCGGGTATCAGGCGTGTATTTTAGGATGTGTGTGTCTGTGTGAGCCTAGCAGTTGTGTATATGTGGTACACTGTACGCGTTCGTATAAGGGTAAACGTTCATTTATCATAATTAATAGCGCAATCGTCGTGTACCTTTTATTAACTCGATATGCAGTCAGATTGCACATGTAGGGTTGGTGTGATTATTTGTCTTATTCAACAGATTAGCTACATTTGTGGTGTTATTTTTTGCGATGAAGGTGATGAGACATGGCAGGAGGAGGGTTGGTGGATATTCTATTCGATTTTCGACTTGTGGATTGAGAAATTTTTTAACCTGCTGTACTTACTTGATTTGTCACGACTTTTTCATTTTTAGGCACTGGAGTTCTAAAGTATGAAGAATCAGTCTTGGAAAATTTTACCCTCTTTTTCTCTCCTTCCCATTGAATTTTTCCAGGACTGATTTTCCAATGGTTCCTAATACACGTTTCAAATTCCTTTCAGTTTGCCATTTTTTTTTTTTACCTTAGAAATTTTTGAATTTTTGTTTCTTGATTTTTTTTTTAAATACGTTTTTAGTAGGTATAAACGAGCTTATTCAAAAAATTAGTTGAAAAATCACATTTTCAATTTTTTTACATTTTTTTTCTTCTGAATTATTGTGAATTTTCCCAATTTTATGTCAAAAAGTTTTTGTTTTTTTTTACGTTTTTTGAGTTTTTTTTTTGTTTTTTCCTTGTTTTATAATTATTCCTGCCTCCCCCAATTACATTTCTGGAAATTTTCGCCTTATTTTTTCAATTTGAGAAAATTTTGATTTTATTTACTGTACCTATGAATAAGCTCGAAATGATCATTAAGCAAAACAGCTCTCCCCCTTTCCCCTCTATTATTCAATTTTTTTGGCATTTGAAAAAAATTCGTATTTTTTGGGCATTTAATACCCAAGTTTGTTACATTTGCTTGTAAATTCTCCATTTTTATTTATTTATTTTTTTATTTCAAAATTTTATTTACACTGATTTTTTGACTTGAGAAAATTTTTCATGTTTTTTCACAAGTACATATCAGATTGAGTGGATAGGTTCGCAACGAAGACTGTTTTTGGTTCAAATTGAAATTCAAACTTTTTACTTTTGGAGAAAATTTTTTGAATTTTTTTCGTAGCGATTTTTCTGTGTAAATTAATTGTAAAAGAAGATGTAGGTAAAGGCTCTCCTGATGAACCAGTTTCCTTTTCTTTTTTTTTTTTGATTTTTTTTCCCAATCATGGGTGAATCAAGTACATTTTTTATTTCAGAACTGAAGAAGGTGTCAGGGGATAAGAATGGTCATTGGGGAAGAAAATTCTTTGAATAATATAATAGAAGACAGAAATATACGAAAATTTATACGTTTCACCCCATCCTCCTTTGGTTCTTTTTTATTTTCTTGAAAAAAGGGCATGAAAAACTGGTTTGCGTGATCGAAAAACACATTTTGATATCAAATACGAAAATTTGAAGGAATTTCAGCATTACTCTGGCTCTCCTTTGGAGCTCATTTTGGATTTGGAGAAAAAAATGGAGAACCCAGGGTTTCTCTTCTGACCTCTCTTTTTTCTTCGTACGATTTATCGAACTTAATGGTCGACTCGGTGGGAGGAGGAGGGCTGGAGAAGCTATAGGCTCCTTTTAGGTCTAGCAGGCACTTCTAAATTTTAATAGGTACTCATCATTTTGCATGAATAAACGTCTTAAATTATCTTACAAATCGTGTAAAAATAACCAAATTCTTTCCTTCTCCTTTCCTTTTTCGAAATTACAAAAGAGTAAGATTTTTGGTGGTAATTGATTCCAAATTTAGCCGCCTTCTGTGGAAAATTTCCGAGTGAGTTTACGATAAAACGAACTAAATTTTCAACTTAGGCTATAGGCCAACTCTTTCTTATTTTTTATGATTTTTTTTACGAATTTAATCACTGTTTAAATGAACTACTTTCGTTTGAAAATATGATAGGCACTAAATCAAACGAGTATCTTAGGTAGGTACAATGAAAAAACACTCACCAGATTGCGAAAAAAACGGATACTGATGACTTCGTTCGTTGGTCGGACTACCGCCGATAATCCTGGCACTGGTCGGAGCTGTTGAAACTCGAGATAACGTCTGAGAAAGCGGCGGCAGCGTAGAAGGCGGTGGTAACGGTTGATAGAATTGACCAGTCGAATTTACACAGTTTTCATACCCGTATTCGTAATTATTCCAATTATCCTGGATCCTTTCCGGTATAGTGTTGAAATTCGGTAAAGCTTGATTGCCGTAAAAATGATTATTATCAAAGGTCCACTCGTTATTAACCACATTGTTATTTATATTTCGATCGGGAACGGAGGTAAACGAATTGCGAATGTATTCGGGTGGCGTATTCGAAACTGCACTCGTATCCGCGGCCGGATTAAAAATATCGAATTTGAAATTCGCGTCTGTGAACACTTCACCTTGGTCCATGTCGAGGAACATCTTGTCCATCTTATCTCTAGCGTAGAACTCCTGTTTAATAACTGGACGACTGAGTTCAGCTTGGTCTGAAGTATTGGTACTTGGCACGTTCGTTTCGTTGGTATTGCTCTCCATGGCGTCTGGTTGCTATTGTTGATATTTTGTTTGCAGCCTCGAGTAGGTGGATTGATACTGTGTGCAGCGTTGTTCTTGGTATACCCTTTCTGACCAATCGATTTGGCCTGTTTCAACGAACCAATAGTGAAGGAGGTCTTTTGTTGACTGCGTTCAAATATGCACGAGGAAAACGTATGGGTTGTGCTGTGCTGCGTAGGTATGGGGTTATTGTATATAATAAAAACAAAACGTTTCACGAGTACGTACCTTATACCTATGCACGCGACCGATCTTCTACACGTTATTTATGAAAATATACCTGTCACTTTGAGAACCGGAAACCAACATACGTGAAATAGTTAACATTTATCGTCTATATTCGGTGGCGAAGTCGATGAATTTCGTTCTCTCGCACACCCCTCTCTTCGTGGCTCGTCTGTCGTCGGCTCTCGCTCTTGATTTCGTCCAGTACGAACGCGTATTGACCAAAAATCGCCTCGAGATGTGTCGATAAGAATGCGAAGGCGAAGGTTTACTAACTTACCGATCGCAGGCACGTAATTCGGAAATTATGATTTTAATTTTTTATGTTTCGTGTAGGTATCTACAGATACAGAGTGAGAGAGGGTGGCGGTTCATGAAAATTCTTCGACGATTTGCTGGAAGGGAGGGCAGTTTCGTGGTCGTTATGTTTCAATATTAAAGTGCGGGCGAGCGAGTGGTGATTGGTGTGGAAGGAGGGGACGTTAAACGTTTGATATTCAAGGTCAAGGTCGGAAAATTGAACCAAAAA
Organism: Paracoccus marginatus; assembly: GCA_900065295.1. Lineage (NCBI taxonomy): Eukaryota > Metazoa > Arthropoda > Insecta > Hemiptera > Pseudococcidae > Paracoccus > Paracoccus marginatus. The sequence goes on along the minus strand of FIZT01024179.1, from coordinate 5,128 downwards.
GGGAGAAATGAAGAAAAAATCGAAATTTTGACATTTTGACATTTTTTGAAAACTCCTTGTGTGAGTTATTTACAATAGCATTATTATTTTATACAGAGTGTCACAAAAGTGACCAATCGATGACGAAATTTTCAGCCTACAAGGTGCCTGCAGAAAGTAATTGAGGTGAAAAATAGGAGTTCGGATTTTTTTGAGAAATCTACAGGTGCACACTTGAACGAATAAGATGTGAAATGTTTTTTTGAAACCGGTTCATCGATTTGCAACCAGTTATCGATAGTTCCCAATGAAATGTAGGTAGAAAAATTTTTGTAGAACCAAATTTGTAGAGCTTGAAAAACTGAACATTTTTTCTCTCATGTAATTTTTGAACCAGTTTGAGATATTAACCGGTTTCGAAACTTGAAAATCAGATAAACCAGTTTTATTATAACTTCTCCCTCAAAGATGGAGCTGAGAAAAATTATGTGGAACAAAATTTGTAGAATTTGATACAATTGACATTTTTTGTCTTTTGCAGTTTTTGAACCGGTTCATCAATTTGCAATTGGTTGTCGATAGTTCTGCTAAAAATTGAGGTGGTATAAAATTTTATTGAAAAAATTTGCAGAGCTTGAAAAATCGACCATTTTCTGTCTTTTGTGCTGATTTTTGAACCAGTTCAATAATTCTTGGGATGTTAACCGGTTTCGAAACCTCGAATTATGGAAAACCAGTAATTGATAAACCCCCTTCCCCCAAAAAAAAGCTGCAAAAAATTTTTTGAACAGAAATTATAATACTCAGAGTTTGGAAAAGTAATTTTTTTCTTTTGTACTTTTTGAACCAGTTTAATAATTCTTCAGATTAACCGGTTTCGAAATCTCAGATTTTAAAAAACCGGTTGTCGATATCCAAAAAAAAAATGGTGCTTCAAAAAATAATGCTGCAAAAATTTGTAGTTTGAAAAACTGAGTATTTTTCATCTTTTTGAATTTTTGAACCGGTTCACTAATTTGCAACCAGTTGTTAATAATGCTCAAAAGATTAGATTTGCGAATAATTTTATCGAACAAAATTTTTAAACCTTGGAAAACCGAACAATTTTTGTCACTTGTAATTTTTGAACCGGTTCACTAGTTTGCAACTGGTTGTCGATAATCTCAAAAAAAAAAAAAAAAAATGGAGTCGCGTAAATCATGAAGAAAAATTTGTTGAGCTTTATCAATTGGACGTTTGTGTCATACCTATTGTAATTTTTGAACCATTTCAATTATTCTCGAAATATCAACCGGTTTCGACACTTCAAACACAGGAAACCCAACTGCTGATATTTCACAAAAAATTGAGCCACAAAAAATTGTACCCACTGAACAGAATTTCTCAAGTTTGAAAAACTGAATATTTTTTTTATTTTCAATTTTCGAACCGCTTCAATAATTCTCAAGAATCAAGTGGTAACCAGTTTCAAAACGCAAACTCTGAATTATCTAAATTCCAGAAATACAAAAATTACAATATCTGTTCATTTTTCTGAGAAAAAATCACCCTTTCGACACTGTTGATTTTTCGACACCAACAATGCCCGGAGAATAATGTACAACGCTGCGTGAGCCTCTCGACAGGTACGATTCATCGTATAATAGTGAAAGCTTAGCTGAAGTGGGGTTGCAACTCCTGTGAAATATCATTTTTAAATAGGTTCGATTCTCGTGTTGACCTGGTTACGTTGAAAATATTCCAATTTATCAATTCGTTGTTCGAAAGGTTCTACGAAGAAGAAATCCTAGTAACCGATCTTTCCCCTCTTCGAGCTGCAATTCCAAAAATATAATTTTTTGGTAACGTCCGAGTATATACGTAGTATACGTACCCCGAATATACCATCGTTAAACCATTCCATTTCATCATTATGTATTTTTGAAGGCAAATACGAGTACCTACGGCGTAGGAGAGAAGGGTACGGTGTGCATCGCGACGACAGCAAGTCAAAGAGGCGAGCCACCGATACAACCAGACCCCGCGGAGCCGACCGCCGAATTAGGTAACTAAATGGGAAATTGAAAGTTATATCCGAGCCACTAATCTCGCCGGAATTACGCTGGCACTCGAAGAGGACATTTAGTATACGTAGCTTCGGGTAGAGGATGGCTTTGGCTGCTGCCGTGATGACGAAGTTGCAATGGCTTGCGTGCTATAGAGGCCTATAGGACGAGTAGAAATTGTATAATATATGCAAATACTGTAGGCTTTGATGCGCGCTATTCGTTGCAGGAGGATGGATTTTAAGGGTTTGTTGCATAAAATGATGGAAACTGTTACGTTGGTTGCGAGTTGAATCGAGTTCGAGGGCGTAGGTATACGTAAATACACCACGAGACGAGCTTATATGTATGGCTAAATCAAGAGTTGGCGTAATCGAGCGATTGATTTCCCAAAAAGAAAAAAAAAATCCCACTCTACTCGAACTATGATCGATTTACTAAACGTTATGGAAAAATTTCACATTCAACGTAGTAGCCTAATTAACACCTTCGCATACGTCAACAAGTCGACCAACTATGCCGCCACGCTGAAGGGTATATCTATCTGCACTGCACAGACAGAGAAATACATACCTACCTACATCATCTTCGAAGTTGTTCGTTACAAAATAAAAATGGATTTCCTCACAGCAACGCGACGCGACAGGACAGAACGAAGGGTAAAAGAAGAGAGAATTTTTAATAAGTAAAAATTAAGGGTCGGAGATGCTGCGCGTATGGGTTTCGGGTATATGCAACTGCACTCTCCATCCGCCTCGCCTGTGCCAGCGCCGCGTATCCTAGTTTCGTAGTTGGCGCGATACTACACCGATGCGCGCTCCCGTATCACCCCTATTGCAGCACACTGAGTGACAGCTGTCACGTTAGGGAGTAGTTTCCCTAAAGATTGGTCGCAGGGTAGTCACCTCTCACCAAACAGCCATTAATCATTCAAGATGGCACCCTTGCTATGACGTCACGAGTCGTAAACGCATCTTTATGGTGCGGTATGCGGTGCACAATACAAAACCGTGTGTAGAATTTAGACCTTTTTTCTTACGTTCGTATTTATTTGCATTGTGTATACTTACCTAGAGCCGGACTGATAGGGGGGTAATTTCTTATGATTTTTCTCTTTGTATCGTTTTCAGTGCGAGGCTTTTGCTGAATGAATTTTGAATTCGTGTTTTCGGTTTTTTGTTTTTGTTTCTTTGTTGTTGTTTTTTTTTGCAAAAATTGTTTGAAATTTTCCAAATTTTTTATTCTGAAACTGTTTCCTAATTTAAACTCATGGAATTCTTGAGTTCTATTACATTTTTTTTTCAAATTTTGATCGAAATTCATTTTTTTGAAATTTTGGCCAAATTTTCATTATTGTCCAAATTCAATTTTTTAATTTTTGTATTTTCAATTGTGCTTGTGTTTATATTGGTTCTAGGTAAATTTTAAGGTATACCTGGTCCATTTTGGCTTTCCTTGTCACTAATTTTTTTTTTTGACTTTTAATTTTGGAATTGTTTAAAAATTCATATTTCTTTTTTTGGTTTTTCTGAATTTTTTAGAGTTTTTTTTTAAAAAATAGTTTTAAAAATTTTCTATTCTTCAAAATTCAGTCTATTTTGGCCAAATTTTGCTTCTATTTTTGTTTTTTTTTTTCAATTGAATATTTTCAATCTTTCGAAAAATTATGAATGAATTTTTAGAATATTTTACGTTTTTGAATTTCGTGCTGTTGAAAATTTTCCGACTTCATTTTTTTCTTTCATTTTTGGGTCATCGGTGTTTATTTTCTTCCTGGGACTTACTTTATTTTGAAATGTTCTGAATAATTTTTTTTTTTTTTTTTTTGAGTACCATATTCATTTTCTTCGAATCATTTTGTATTACAATTTCTCAAATTTTGGCTCTTCGAAATTTTGAAAAATTCACTAAATTTGTCGGTTTCAAGATTTTCAAAATGATTGTGTCAATTTTTTGGATTTTCTCGCGATCAATTTTTTGCAAAAACGTATCAATAATTCGGGCAATGACTAAGCTACAAAATATGCATTCTTTTTTACCCAACCCTTCACCTGCGAAGTATTGGAATTAGTCATAGAAACGTGTAAAATAGAGACGTACATTTCACACCAAACGTCTCCGTGGCAAGATTGACAATTGACTCGGTATCGATGGATGAGCATTGTGTATTTGTGTACAAATTAGAAATTCAAACCAAGAACTTGTTTACCGTTTGAAATACATTGCAGGGGTGCTCAAAAAAGGGTTGTTAATTCGTATTTCCCATATTATTTATGTAATTAGGTATGTAGACATGCCATGCTGGAGGACGTTTCTCAAATGTGCATACGACGTACGTACAATCACCAGGAAGTAATTGTAATTAACGCCTGTGATGTATTTTTCTGACGATTTTCCAGCCTTCGCGTCTAGTAGTCAAATACCACCACCGCAGACAGTATGAAATTTACGCACCCCTAAAAATAAGGAAGAAGAAAAAAAAAGTAAATCTCCGGCTTGATGACACGGCTTAAAAACCGGTAGCGTCGTTGTCATATGAAGCGTTAAAGTGACATCTCGTTAAGGTTATATACTACCACGTCTGTCTCTGGTATACGTACGCATAGAGGCCACCAGCACTGGTTTACCTTATCGTAACAATAACAACAATAACAATACGAGGAAGATGTGGTATCTTTTAGACGAAAATATGTATTTGTATTTTGTACGCTTACTATCGCATTCGCCTTGCTCTGGCCAGCGACTAGTTTCAGTTTATCTTCGTCTTGCCCTTGAAAAGCCAGAGGATTTTTTCCCGAAAGTTTTATCGCGTCTCGTACGTACGTTACCAGTTCGCCTGAGAGGTTTCGATTTCGAAGAATGCGTGAATAAAGTCAGCTGGTGTGGTACCTACTATATGAGTTGTGTGGTTTGCTATATTTTGAAAAATATGTTTACGAATACGAATAGATCAGAGGTGCCGAGATCCCCCAAAGCTTTTGAGGAATTCCCCCCCAATTTTGTCAGACACCCACTCCTAATTTCTTCAGCCTCTCCCACCCCAATTTTTCCAGCAACCTTTACGTTTGTTTCGCACCCCTCTTCATTTTTTTGCAGCTCTCAAT
>FIZT01024178.1:0-26147 GCA_900065295.1 Paracoccus marginatus | reverse complement strand
TAAAATTTTTCATACAATCGGTACGTTTTGTAAGTTTTTATGAGAATATTCTTAAAGGAAATTTAATGCTCTACAACTGTTGTAGAGGCCAAATTTTTGTGAATTCCATACTTTTTTTGAAAATTACAAAAAACCAACACCTTCCCATATAAACACCATGTAAATATTTTTTTCTACCCCGTTTTCACAACGTTCAACGATTAGCCACCAGAATGCGACACTTCTTATGTCAAACCCGAATTGTAAACTTCCGTATTATTAATGAAGGAATTCATGTAGGAAGAAAGATTAAACCACTTTCTTTAACGCGATCACACATTACTATTCTTTTTTGGTAGGTCATAGGTACATTAGTAATTACGATATCATTAGAGCGTTCGAGAAATGCCAATCCCATGTACCCAGAATGTTCATTCGGCGTAAACCTGTATACTTAATGTATACGTAGGTATCTATCTACTCGTATATTTATGACACCGTAAATCTCGATAGCACGCAAAAGTGTATACCTACTCATTTGCCAATATACGTTGATTTTCAGGATACGGTCCACCTTCTCCGGTTGAATTCGGCAGTAATGAAATAGGTTCGCACGAACAATACAGCGCTCCAGCTGATTTCGGAAGCTACAACAGTTTCAGTTCAGGATCTCCGTCCAGCTTTAGCGGACCAAGCTCAGCTTACAAATCGGGACCACCGAGTTTCTCACCTCACTACAGTAGCGGTGGCCCGCCAAAATACAGCGGTGGTTTGGGCAGCAAGGGAGGTGTCAGCTCTAGCTACATTAGTATAGTTCACGGTGCCGGAACGGCCAACGGTCCGGGAAAACTCAGACCAGCAACTTACTCTAGCAAAGGCCCGGCTCCAGTCATTAACTCGTACAACTCGCCCAGCTTCGGTAATGCTGCCGCCTTCACCGATGTAAAATCTTTCGGCGGTGCTAGTCCATACTCCAGCGGCCCAAGTCAATATTCCGGTGGAGCTAGCCCGTACTCAGGCGCCGCCAGTCCCTATTCCAGCGGCGAAGTCTTCGGCAGCAACACCTACAGCAAATTCGGCGGCGGTAATCCTGCCGCGTACAGTTCTGGTGCCGGTAGCTACGAATCATTCTCACCCGGCTCGTCGGCCGATTACACCAAAGGTTACGAAAGTGGTGGCGTTAGCGACGAAGTTGCCAGCTACTCGAGCGGCGGGCCGAGTTACGCCACGTTCACAGGCAGCTCTAAACTTTCCTACACTCCAAGCTTCAGTCAGGGATCTCGCGGTAATGCTTTCAGCACATCTAATGTTAACGTATTCGGCGGTAAGAACAGCGGCCACGGTAATTTCCACCCACCATCGTACACGAGCAACGTTAAACCCAGCAGCGGAGCAAAGGTGTACAGCCGATACAGCGGTCCGAGCAGTTTTGGACCGAGCTCCAGTAGCTACAGCTCTCCTTCTCTGGGCAGCAGCGAAAGCGGATACAATAGCAGAGCTTTGAAATCCGGATACGGCATCGAAAACAGCGAAGATTTCGCCAGCAGCGAAGACGCCAACGTTTACGGCGGCGGATTCAGTGATGGAGCTGGATTCAAAGTTCAAAGCAGTTACTCAAGTAATTTTTTTCGATTATTTTTATGATTTAATTATTGCTAATTTTTAAAACGCGAGCGTAAATTATTTGAAAAAAGGTTGACTTACAATTGGTACTATTTTCCCTTCCCCTTGCCCTCTCTTCTCTAAATAATCTTATTATTTAAGCAGTCGCGTCAGAGGTAAGTAAGTATTTTTAATAAAAGTATGAACTGTTCTTCAGCCATGGAATGGGTATTAAAATATTCTATGGTAATTGCATCGAGTACATACACTCAAGTTTCACCATTTTCTTGTTCAGTTTTGAAAAAAATTAAAAAAAAACTGACAAAATTCAGTCGAAGCTTATTAGCGAAATGCTCAACGATAGCTTTCGCTGTGAGAAAATGGTCAAACTTTGGTGTACATAGGCCTATTCTAATCAACTCGTTGTGTCGCTAATTCGGGGTGAAATATCCTTTTTTTTTTTGTTTCTAGCTGGTTAACTTGCAAATGAAAATTAGAATGCAGTGAGGGCTGTGAATAACCAAAAACGAAAACTAAACGTCGATGGTTTTTATTAAATTTCTCAACATTCTTGGAAGAAAAGATTAAGTTGATATGGAAGCAATGAAAGGTACCTGCATAATCTAGAGCCGCATTCAGTAATTTTGAATTGTACCTAGGTACCTATAAGTATTTTTTGTCTCGCATGGAATAAATTTCAGATCACCTTTATGGAGTTTTACCTACGTCTTGTACAGTATGTAATGTTAACATTGTTGAATAAATTTTTTTGTTATAGTTTCATTGTCATTATTTATTATTGAAAATCTTCGCTGTACTTATTATACCGGGTTGCATCACTATTAATGGGCTATATTACTCGTATTAATAAGTATTCTCAATTTCTCACCATCATCTAATCATAATTGAATTTCATTCATGCTTCAGATTCGTAAAATATATTGAGAAACTTCATCAATATTTTTCATCCTCGGTATAACCTATTTTATGCTCGAAAATATCGATACATAATTACATTTATTATCGCGCTTGATTACACTCGTAAGCACCTATATCCGTCCCGATCTTGTAATTCAAACAGCGAAAAGCTCTTCTAGTCAATCCCACTTTCAACAAATCATTTTAATTCTATTTCTGGTTCAAAATTACCATCTTGTTGTGTAAAACGAGATTCAATTCTACTTCTAAATTAATGGCCTAGAAATCGATCGAAGAAAAAAAAACAATCATAGAGCACATGCAGATCCGCACGCACCCAGACTTGCAGACTATGTCACTTAACAAGGTCAGCTCGCCAATCTGTATCGAAGAATAGAGTATCGTAAAAAAAGATCAATGTACCAATAAAAGTAGTCACTTGAAATGAGGTCGTTACATTCTCGAAAATTTATTCAACAAGTTGCCGAATACATGATCAAACTGCATATCAAATGCCTATCCGAAAGTAAAACCGGATAGAATGTGCTCATCCCGGAAGATTAATGGCTCTAAGTTCAAGGTTAAGAGATTGCAGTCTTCTAGAATAGTTCCATGCAGATTGCATACACGTGTAATTAAGGCAAAGATTAAAAATCAACATCGCTCGAATAATATGAATAGGTACCCAATCGAGCGTGGTTAATGCTTTATCTTTTATCAATAAAACTGATCACTGCTAGTTAGTGCTACTCACTTAGGTACTTATTTTTTCAAATTAGAAGTATTTTCCGAATGTGCATAATAAATTACAAGCTGAGCAAAATAAATTCAGCTACCTGTTAGTACAGTTAGCAAGTGGCATCTTCGTTGAATACCTAGGTAGGTACTTATGAGTTGCATAGCTTCTGCGGTGATTTTAAAATATTACCTATCTCTTTGTACCTAAACGTTAAGATTATGAAATTGAAACGTTTTTATCGTTTTTTAAAATGTTGACCTAATTTTATACTCAATTACATGTATCTCCTGTACAACACGAATTAAGACAATGATAATTTATTTGTGGTGGTGATCGTACTAAGGGTGCTTACTTGTTTTTTCAACAAATTTCAATTTCGGGCAATTTCAGGTAAAGGAAGGTATTTAGAAGAGAATTTTTTTTTTTTCAAAAAAACATGTAAGCACCCTTAGTACGATCACCACCACATTTTAAAAAGAGTAATATACATATACCTATCTAGTATAGGTAGGTATTTAATAATAAAAATAATATAACTTCCGCTTCCTAATGTATTTAATTAATATTAATCTTTTAGTATGCTACTTTACCAATGCAAAATGATGACTTATATCACGCTACAATGTATGAAGTGGCAATAAGAAAGAAAAAGTACCTATTACGTAATGCAATCATACTTACGTGAAACTCAATTTATTAAAAAATTGTTTACAATGCCAATACGATCTGATCATAATTAGTAAAATTAATTTCTTCCTTTTACGTAGGTAAGGTACCTACTATATAGTTACGTATATGTATGTACTTAGATCTTCAAAAGTTGTAGTTTATTGATTCGGTTTTGATTTGATTTGATTCGATGAAAGTAAACAAATTACCTACTCAGTTATTCTGTATCGGTCTGAATGTAACAATGGAATTAGTTGATTTATGGAGCTACTAATAGGATGTTTCATCATTATACTTAAGTTGGCTCCTCGTCTTTAATGAGATTCGAATCATCATCCGTCAAATGGAGACAATCATAATTAACAATGAGCCAAATTAAAAAAGAACTCTCGCATTAGCGATGCTTCTCGTCGTAATATCTTGAAAATTATAACCCAATATGTCACCTATCAAGAACATGTATAGGGGGTTTCTTTGTTGCACAATGTGAAGCTACACAATCGATGAGCAAATTGGATGACAATAAATGTTGGCATTGGTTGAATTTCCGGAGTAACATGGAGTGCAATAACAAAGTAAAAATATTAATGAGGATTGATCTAGAAAAATATGATGGGTACCTAGGTATGAATATATCGAGTATCATGCGGAAGTAGATACATTCGTATAGAAAAAAAAGAAATAGAAAGATCATAATCCAAGTAAGATATATTCGGCGCATAGACGCGCCTATCAATAACTTATTGGTAAATTAAAAGACATAATAGGTTTAATATGCGCGCATGATTGAAGTGAAATTATACCTACTAACTCATGGTATGAAAAATTATTTATTTATTCAAAACAACAATTATAATAAAAGAAGAAGCTTCAACATTTTGAAAATGAAAGTGAAATTTTAGAACGATACAACCACCATGGAACTTATCAGAAAATAATGCTTTGAATAACATCTGGAAACTGACTGAGACAGGTGAACACGTTCATTTTCAAACTGTTTTCAGTATCGTCCAACACTCAACGCGCCAAGTACGAAAATGTAAATAAATTTGCCAACTTGGAGATTTGAAGGAGCTTCAAGATCCATTATTTCGAAAACATTTGTAAGCCTACGGTAGGTACATACGTATTGTGACTGTGAGAGCCTACTATTTCGTTCAAAGTTTTAAAACTCTGTAAAACTGCTAAAAAGTTGAGCTGAAGCTGAGAAATTCAAGATTCAATAAAATAAAACTTGAATAATTTTCATCTGAACTGATTTTGTTTGAAGTTTTAGAAAAGAACGTCGACTTTAATTTGTTCCTGCAAAATACAGAATCTGCAAATTTATTAACACGTGTGATTTGGTTGGCGGGAAAAAAATCAGAAGGTGGATAAACCGAATTTTCCAGCAAAGAAGACAACGATCATTGTTCAGTCCATGAATTCAGGCTTTCTATTTGCAAAAGTTTGTGAAAGTCTGAGAATATAAAGCTTTTCAATAATGAACGTTCCTAATCCTTTTTTTTTTTTTTAATCCGTTTGTCAAGTCTCATGATATGAAGCGCTGATTACTCTAAGAGAAAGTGTTTCTCAGAATGTAGAAACTGCAATAATTTACTCAACTCGATACTTACTTTAAATAAATCCGAAAACGTATTATTATGGTTGTTACTTCTTAAGCCACAGATGAACAAAAATACGGAAGTAAGCACGGCAATAAGAAATAAATTCTAATCAAATCCAAATTAAAATGCGAGTCATTGTTCTATACACAAATTACCTATTTTCAGATGTGTCAATTGATCGATTTTGCCACTACCACATCACCGTTTTGTTCGATTCCAAGTTTTGAACCTTAGAAGTTGAACGAAATATAAAACAAGTAGGCACCTATCTACCAACTGTTTTAAGCACTCAGTAAGATAATTTAACGACCTCAGTTTTCCCTTAACGATTTTATAGTATTTTTACTTAAATCGTAAAAAAATAATATGGTTCAGAACTCACTTGGAAACTTTAAAGTAAGTATTAATTTTTTCAAAGTACATAAAATATGTAGCTTACGTTAGGTCAGTTAGGTCCATGCAACGATACGACACGACGTCAATTCACAAAAAAAAAAGTCTGTTTAATTCGGCGCATAGGCCGTTGTCCGCGGTTGTCCGCTGGCAATGGAACGTGAACGTTGAACGATGAACAGCGAAATGCCAATAACCTCTCTCTTAAGGTGCTTGAACGCTGTACAATTTTTCATGTTAAGAAACTTCTTCAAGGTTACATTTGTTGATATTCAGCATAACGTGGCGGTACATCGTGTACTTCGTGAATTTAATATTGTAAGATTTATTCGTGACGTAGGCTTTGTTCAGAAAAATTTTAATTTGTAGATGCTCAATACCCATAAACATACCTAACCTACCTCTATGCAATATCAATCGTATAGTATTGGGTCAAATTTTAGTTTTTACAACCTCGTGAAGCATACTACAGCCACTGATTTTCACAGTAAAATATCTACCAGCGTGGTGTTCAAAAAACTCGCGACCACTGATTCAATAGGTACCATAAATAAATAAATATTTGAGCTAAGCAACGAATCATGAGGTAGGTTTATTGAATGAACAGGCGCACAGATTGCACGGTCGCAGGAAACACGATGCACAAAATGCAATGCGTAATTATTAAAACTGCATTGCACTTTTGATAGAGAATTCATGTTCCCCTTCCACTAAAATACGCCGTTCAATGCTAGGTATGTCGTGTCAATGAAAATTGAGTAGGTCTAGGTACTAGGTAGCATAGCATACGTACTCTACCCTTCCATGTGATATTAATTATTATTTATTACTGTTGTTGTAGGTATGTATTATGTCCTCTATTGTTAGCGTAAATGCATAACCCGGTGAATGTTTACAAAAAATCAATCTGTGTGCACCACTAGCAAAATAATAAATTGAGTAAAGTACTGACTTACCTGTTACCACCACAAACATATAAATATTATTAGTAATTCAAAATAAAACTAATGTAGCAGGAAGCAATCAGCTCCTTCTGGCTGTCAAAGAAAAATAATATTCGCTCCAAAAATTAAAGAAATCTATGCTGAAAATAAACCACTACAGAAATTCATTCGGCATAATACGAGTATAGAATAATATAGATATAGTACGTTGCACTTAGCTACACTGCACTTGACGAACCAAGGAACTCAATTTTCATACTCACCAGCTTCAAAAATCGACGACGTTCTACGAATCTCGACCCAGAAGCAAAAATAATTATGTTTTCAAATCAAAGTACCTGATACTTATCGATATCGAACTCAAACATTTTCAACCTACCCAAGACTACAGAAATAAAAAACTGATGCCTAGAACAAAACACCTTAAAATAAGAAAAAAAAAACTGTCACAGCTTATTCTACACCTGAAAACACCTACAAAAAACCAAAAACATATTTATTTCACTCAAATAAAAACGCACATTTCGATTAGCTTTATGCTTTATTCAACATTGAAAACAAAACACAGTATCGAACTGATGAGTAGATAAGAAAAAAGAGTTGAGAATCTCGGGTACCGATGTTTTCTCACATATGCACTCAACTGCAGTTGCACTTAAATGGTAAAATCCAAATCATGGGAACACCGTTGAGTATAACATCCACACCGAAGAGTTTCCTCCCCTACTTTACGTGAGATTTTTAAAATGGACTCGCTTGCCTTCTATTAAATCCATGACCTATGGTAACATGAAATGTATTACAGCTTCGAACGAGCACGACTTCGTAAAATGCGCTCCAAATGGTAAGTATCTTGAGAACACCTGAAACATTCCATGATGCATTGTTTGTATCGCATTTTCGCTACTTCATGTATTAGGAGCGTATAACTTTGATGGTGGTTTTCTCCTGTTCGCGTTTACCGCCAAAACCGCTTTCAGCATTCCGCTTTAGCTGAGAGCCACGAGCATCACGAGTCACACAGCCTTCAGGCCTGTTAGTACAGGGTTGTGTGGTAATAAACGCTCTCTGTTTGAACACTGGCAAGTGAACAATTGCATTAGACACTTGTTCGTACTTGGCAAATTGATTTCTTTTCTTTAGAGTGTCGATTTATTATTTTTTTTAACAGAATAGAATAGGAATGGAAAGAAAGTAATTGAAGCGTCTTCTGATGATTCTGTTTTTTGCAAAAAAGTTCTAATCCAGCCAAAAAATTATCCATCTATCGGTCTATCCTCTTACCTTTTTCTATACCTACGCCATACATACCAAACCAGATTACCAAAAAAATTGCTAAATAGGCAAAGAAGAGACAAGAGACAGCATTATTCTCATTTTTTGGTATCTCTTTAAAAAAAAAATAAAATTACCATAGTTTCAACTTTCTGTCGGGTGTCTGGGTTCTAGGTTATGTATGCGCTTGAATCAACAAAGAATTTCATTTGACAATATCAAATAACATTATTTTACGCCGCCATGTTATCTTTAATGACAATATTGAACCTACCACTTTTCAAATCACAATGCGAATAAACCCGTCACCATGAAATTGACACGTGTAACGATGTTACCCTCATTATTCAATGCTAATTTTTCGATTAATAATCAACCATTGATATAGTGTAGTGTATCACTTCCCCTAACCTTGGAATTTCTTACAATACACGACTACCGGCGTTTCAAGTTCCAAGTTCGTAATTTCACATCCATTATGATATTTTCAAAATAATAAAATGAAACAATGCGAACTCCAAACGATTCTGTTATTTTATAAAAGTACTATTTACTTTAATCTATTTTCGCATAAAATCCACTTAGAATAAATTTACTTTTTTTCTTGTTTGTTGCCGTAACTACATAATTTATACTTATTTAACGTACGTATACAGTTACTTTGTTATATTATACATCGTCCCATTTCACAAGTTTTTGTATAATGTGATTCAACTCTACTCGATCGTTAGCAAGAATTTGTCCTAATGTACGTACTTTATTTTCGTATCATCTGGAAGACTTTTTTCCCAAAAGATAAAACAAATTTCTGCTAAAATTTCAAATAAGTTTGATACTAATCGACATCGAAATCTCAAGAGTAAATAACACAAAAAATCTCGAACAGATTATTTAAAATTTAAACAAAAATACGTAACTCATCCATATCAAAAATGAGTTACCTATTTAAAAAAATGTTCTACTCTCAAAATCAAAAATTAACCTACCATCGATTGATCATGTATGTCAGTTAACGGCTTTTTCATGATACTCATAAATAAAAACTTGCCAACTGGGATTTTGTGAGTAAAAATTTTGCTCGGTAACAAAAAAAAAAAAAAAAAATTAAAAAATTAAAAAACAATACGCGTATTACCATCTTAAATAGAAGCTATATTAATATTGAAAAATTACATAATGTACTTAACACACAGCTCTTAATAACACAAAAACCACATTAATTATACTCACATTCACAAGAAACATCTAACACAGGGTATAACAGAAGTTATATGAAGAAAGAAGTAAAAAAATTACAACAAAATTACAAAAAAAAAAGTACAAGAATGTTAATCACACGAAAGGGCCAAATTAAATTACATAAATTCAAAGTGATTACTTTACATTGGCATTTGAAGTGTCAAAAATATACCAGTACGAAATAATTCTTCACTAAAAAGCCATGCGTGTAATAAACGCGCACATTAACGAGAAATACCGTTTGAATGAAAAGAAAATGAGAGAATAGAAACGTAAAGTAGGAAAATAATAAAAATGGTAACTGTAACTAGCAATAGTCAGGTGTGTCGGTCTACAACATAGAATACTTCGAACATCCGAAGAGTTACATTATCTGTATTACGTTAAAGAATAACAGTTGACAGTTTTTTCTTTATCGTAATTTTAGCAAGTTTCAAACGTTAGATATTTTAAATTCATTCGGAGACATAGCGAAGGAAATAATGGAAGAAAAGGAGAACGATCGAATGAAAAATTATTTGCACCGTACTTCGATGCGAACTTCGCGAATTGGGGAGAAAACCCATTTCAGATTGTATGTACTGGGGGTTCGTATCTTTGAAGAATACTTCTCTCCTTCGCTACGTCATAGAATTCATTTTTATATTTTTACAAATCTGCAACATCGTTGATAATATTATATGTACAAAAATATAACAGCTACTAAATTTGAAAAATTAATAAATAAATGAGAAACGTTTTCAAACGGATACACTCAAATGACACGTTTGACTTTTTTCGACATTTGCGAACGTGGACCAGTACATTACAATACAGAAAAAAAATAATAAAAATAAAAATAAAATAAATAAATAAATAGCGAACTGATTAAAAGATACGGTCACGTCATGCTAACTAATCTACTTCAAAGGAAAACTAAAAATACCAACAAATTCACAATTTCACCATAACAACTGTACCTACATAAAAAAATTATACGTTGTATACCGCTAGTAATGGATAGTTTGGCGTAATTTAAAAAAGTATGTACACGTATCACAATTTTTTCATTCGAATCTTCAAAAATGCGCTCACCTCTCGTAATTTTGCCCGACCACAAACAAAATTTAAGAGGGAGAAAAAAAGCATCAAGTCACGTTACTGTGCGGTATCTAGCGTCATAAATACAATCACGCCCTTTCAATATCTACGAGAATATAATACAAACCGAAATCTTGGTAGTCCATTTTCGTGAATCAGTGATTCTGTACAAGAGATCCTGTACTTATACTAATCGCTGTGCTACTTCCCAACGTCGAACCCAAGTCTTGATAACTGAACTGTGGAAAATACGGCTGCGCTTGTTCTAACTCTTCTGCTATACTATTTAATGGAGGATGTTCGGGCGGCGTTAATTCTACCGATTCACCGGTGAATTCTTGATCAAAATACCTCGTGTCAGTATCAGACGTTACTTGCGGCTTGAAGGGAGGCGTTATCTAATGAATAATTCGTATTAATGAGTGGATAATTGATGAATGGACCATGATGAATTATTGCGCGAACGATATTTACTATAGATTGGCTCACTCCACAAAAGATTAATTCAGCCCCTTTTTCTATGTCAGTCATCGGATAATTACACCGAAATTTTTATGACTCTTAAAAATGACGAGACGTTAAAGAGGGAAGAAGGTGCTAATCTTTCGTCCAAAGTGTAACGTACCAATCATGCGCAAAACCGTCATTACAATTTCATTACCTTTTTTTGAACTAAATCCGACCAATTGATGCAATTGAAGAATGCGTGAGACATGATCTCTTTAGCGTCATCGGGACCTCCGCCTAGTCGTTTATTCGGATCTTTAATGAGTAACCCACTGAGTAAGCTTCTAGCTTCAGGGGTAATTGTGCGTGGAAATTTAACCTAAAAGTAAACATTCGTAATAATACGTGCACTTGAGATAAAAGTTGACTGTTATTCTTTCATAATATTCTTACATCTTCCATCAAAATCAGTGTAAACAAAACGTCGTGATCTCGATTATAAAATGGTAAACGTCCACACATCATTTCATACATCACCACTCCGATACCCCACCAATCGACAGCACGTCCGTAATCATTATCCTCCAAAACCTACGGAGAAATAAACGAATGATGTAATTGGGTTTATACCGAGTACGTGTTGGTTTCGAAAAAGATAAGACAACCTCTGGAGCCAAATATTCAGGGGTTCCGCAAAACGTTTTGGTTGTTCTTCCGTACGTTATATCTTCTTTACACAGTCCGAAATCAGCAATTTTTATATGCCCGTCTTTATCAAGCAATAAATTCTCCAACTAAGCAGATAAACGAGATAAATAATTAATTTCGTACCAAAAAGAGTCACATATATCAAAATTTCTAAGGATGATTATTAAACACACTATGGAGTATCGTAACTAAAAATAGAAATCAAAAAAATATATATCATTTAATGTTATCGTTATAGTTGGGTTATTTATGTAGGACGAAATGACGCGCTACGTTTTCAAATTAAATACGATATCTTACTGTGATAAGAGAAACAAACAAAATTTTTGAGCAAGATACCAGTCGTGATAATGAATCGATACGCGTTTATTTCAATCAGCTGGTTAATATTTTGAAAATACTGATATTTGCCAGCAGTGGAGAATAAAAATTAACATTTGAAACACACACACACACACACACACACGACCACATAACAACGTACGCGCAATGAGCCACTGCGCACTAATCTTACATATCTCCACAGAGACTTAATTAACGCGCAATAAAAATAAAATATAGGTACTAATCGACTTGAAATCACTTTCTAATATATAAAATGAACTATTTCAAACCCTTACTTTCAAGTCTCTATAAATTATTCCTTCTTCGTGCAGATAACCAAGAGCAGATATTATTTCCGCTCCGTAAAAACGCGTTCTATCTTCGGTGAAAACTCTCTCGCGAGATAGATGGAAAAATAATTCGCCACCGTTTACATACTCCATTACAAAGCACAAACGATCGGCAGTTTGAAAGGAATATTTCAACGACTGTAAGCAAAAATTTCAAAATAAATTGCCGCTCAAGATGACAGCTTCAACAATAAGAGTACTTACGATAAGAAAAGGGTGACTAGTAGTTCTTAAAACCCTGTTTTCGGTTATTGTGTGAGCAACTTCATCTTTCTGAATTATAACTTCTTTTTTCAAGATTTTAATAGCGTATAAATGTCCTGTAGCTTTTTCTCGGCATAAAATAACCTTGCCAAATGTACCTTTACCCAATACTTTCAAAAATTCGAAATTCTCCAAAGTCTGCAAAATGAAGAACGCATTAATACTATTGTTTACTCAGCCGTAAAATTATTGTATGATTTTTATTTTTTTTTACGGTACTCACCACTTTCCTTTTACCAGAGGTTTTACTAGATGAAGTACCTTGGAATGAAAACTTAGCTCCGAATTCATCTACGTTAGAATAAAAATTATCACTGGAGGAACTCGACTGCGACATACTAGCACCCATTTCGACGTCTTCGCATTCAGATAATTTATCAGCAACACTCCGAATAGCGGCCATCCATTCTTCCCTAAATAAGAAAATTAATATTCAAGTTGGAATCCAATCCCTTAGTATGCCTAGAAAAACATGAACGTGCCTTTCTTTCTCCGATTCGACGTGAAACGTTCGTTCAATAACAGTAGTCCACTGTAGACCACGAATAATGAAAGTGTAAGGTTTAGGTCTATCTACGCTCATAATCTGACATCCTTTAACGGTGAAATTATTCAATGGGTCGGTAGGCGATCCTTCAGGTTTGTTCTTATATCCAATTAATGAACCGTCAGAAAGTAATAAAAAATATCGCGATCTCCAATTTCTAATGTGTTCGCCTGACAAGAGAAAAAAATCAATTCATACGAGAATCTCGATGTGTGTCAGTAAATAATCGAAAAATTTACCTCTTTTGAATAACCACCCTTCTTTGATCACTAGTGCAGGAGAAAACGAAAGAGGGTTTCGTACTGAATGTTGTTGTTCTGCCATTATTCTATCAATATAACAACAATGCTCTCATCTGTAATGTTTAGGATAACTATTAGGAGATGAAGGATTACTGAAAGGTATTTTTCAGAAACACATCCACAAGATGAAAGTAATTCTAACCGCGAAAAGTAGAAAAATATACTACTCGAATATAAAAGTTGATTCCAAACAGTAGGGTACATACTTATTCTTCATGTACTTAAGTATGATTCGTGTTCACTAGAAATGCTCGCAACATGAAGACGAAAACACGTTGAATTCAACTTCAATCGATCTATTTTCCTCAATGTAATACGCATTTCGAGAGTAAAATTTTTTCAATGCAACGAAAATATGGGAAAACTTTAATGCCGTCGTATTCTTAAATTTGTTATTGTTATGAAACATGCATTCTTCTTAAGGAATTTCAAGACGCTGATATCGATTTTCAAAGGCGTGGACTTCATGTGTTTTCAAGAAAGCATCTTATCAATTAATAACGTACCAAATGAAATAAAATATTTACTTACTAATTTGTCACAAAAAACAACCGAAAGTTCATATTTACTTATAGAACAATTACGGATAATTTCATTTTCTATCAAAGACGCACATTGCCGTTCCTTTCACCTTAATTATTAATATTTTCGTAGTGTGTTTATCGTCATAACCATACCAAACCAAAACATCGAAAATTGAAAACAATTCGCTGAAACCAGAGACAAATTATATTAGAAGTATTTTGCAATCTCTGTCATCTTTGCCGGCAGATAACAAGAAACCTGATTTCACAAACAAATATTTGAAAGGAATTTCATTTTTTTTGTTGCTTGATGGGCAAGAACCTACATGGTTCTTATGAAAAACGATCCAGAAAAACAATCTGAACTTTCATCTTTTACGTGCATTGTTGAGCTCATTTTGAGGGATTCTTTTCGATCTTTGTAGTTGTGCAAAGCAAAGTGCAAAGTTTTCAATTTTGGAAAACTTTGTTATCATTCAAATATCCTGATAATTGAAATGAAAAAGTGAGAAAAAATTCGTATATGCGCGCCATCCCATGAATATTGTAATTGTCTGAACAAATTAACTACTTTTGCTATACGTAGTTGGATAATTATTTTTACTAATGAACTGAGAAACAATAATTATTCAATCTCGACTCTCGATTTAAAGTTTCTCGAATGTAAATAGAACTCCGCGAACATCTTGAATAGTTCCTTCTAGTTATGTGAGTGAACATCTTCGTTATTAATATATTTGCCGGTATCGTGGCTGTATAACTTTAATGAAGACAACAAATTTCGTTTGTTATATAGATATTCATTTATTTTTATTATGGCTGAATGCTTGGATGATCTAAATTTGCCAACTACCATTATCGCAAGATTAATAAAAGATGCTCTACCACAAGGTGTTAGTGTTACAGCAGAAGCTAAAGCTGCTATTGCCAGAGCAGCATCCGTATTCGTGCTTTACCTGACTAATATGTCCAATACTCTGGCTAGACAGAATAGCAGGAAAAGAATTATACCCAAGGATATTTTCGATTCGTTATGTGAAGTAGACTTTTCTGAATTTGTAGCTCCTTTGCAAGATGTATTTGATAGTGAGTAACTATTATTCATTCCTTAGTTTCGAGTTTGATTCCTGATATTAATTTTTTTCATTCCTTTAGAATATAAGCAAGCGCAAACCAATAAGAAAACTCAGAAACGCGACAGCACCAATATAACAAAAGATGATGAAAATGAAGGTGAAGAAGAAGCTGATGAAAATGATAATGAACGAAGTGCCCATGACAAAAGTGATGATACCGGCGATACTGCGCAGTGAGAAAGTTTATTATTAGGTATTAAAAATTTCGTAATTATTTTTCAAGATATCTACCCGTTGTGGATGGATAGAAAAAAATCTTATTTCAAAAATAATGTTATTTTCATCAATGATATTCCTTCGTGAAGCAGTCGTGTTCTGATGCTGTTTTTTTATTACACGTAGATCTATATGTTTTGTATGTCTTTTTTATATTGTATCTATCACATGTAATTCGTATTATATCATTTTGTGTCGTATTTTTGTGAATTATCTTTCACGTTCATCAATTTACAATTCGGTTTCTAAAAGAACGATTAATTTCATTGAATTTGATTTTTGGAATATTACGTTTATCGGTATACCTAATATTGCACAAAATGAAGAACCACCATAGCAAATATAACGGGTAACCAAAATTAAATATATATATTTCAAAAAGTTGACTTCATCAGAAAAAAAAACGATTCACTTAAAATTATTGTTAACATAAATCCTTGAAAGATATAAACTCAGACTTTTTCGATTGAATGTTTCTTTTTCGAAGTGAAAAAAATAAAAGTAATATAACGAGATAAACTAAAGCTACAATCGAAATAACAATTGACTCATTAAAAACATTTCCTGAAACAGAAAAGTTGTCTGAGGTACTTATTACAATAAAAACAAAAGTAAGTTAACCTACGTTATGGTAAAGTAAATAGTGACGTTTGGCATCAAAACTTGTAATATATTTCTTTAACTGAACGAAACGTTATCTACATGAATAATTATTCATTGTAGAATGTAGGAAAGCTTAGAAGCATTTCCTCTACTTCGAGAATTTCCCGAACTTCAGTATCTGATAAATACACCAGTGACTTGGTGTCACCATGTTTTTCATCCTCATTAGGATAGAATTCATGGAATTGCCTCACTTCTTCGCTAGCTTTTTGTAGAGCTGTAAGTTTCGCTCTGGCCATCTCTATCAGTTCTTCCAATCTCCTACGGAAATCTTCAACACATTTTCTCGTATCCTGATGAATAAAAAAAAAAATTAAAATTCTATCCAAGGGTTTGTAAAAAACAATACTCATTTCTAATAATTATTACAATAATATGTTTATTTTCTAGTCGCTTCATATCCATCATTGTACCGCCTTTCTGTTTCGTAACATATTTTTCCATATGCTGAAGATCCGCGAGCTGTTGTAGAGCTTGTTCCTGCTCGTTCAATATACGTTGTCTTTCGATTTTCACATCTTCTGCTAACTGGTCAATGTTGCGATCAAATAGTATGGTGCATGATTCCCTTCGAACCCTTTTTGAAAATTTGTACTGATTTTCCTGTTGAATAAAATTGATAAAGTATTTATGAAAAGGTTTTAAAACAAAAAAAATTATACGCAATACTGATCTTATCAAGTAACGCATTGACGTACCGGAGAATGGAGTCTTTTTCTCGACGTTTTGTTGCTGTTGTTATTGTTATTCACACTATTAATATTGTTATTGTTTTGGTTGAACGTTTGATAATTAATAATTTGTTTAACAGGATTTCGACATCGACACGTTAAGTCTTTTTTGGGGTTAGGAATTTGAATATTTTTCCAACGAGATCGTACAGCTATGTACCTAAAGAAAAAAAAAATGGAAAAATAATGTGCACAGACTTGTTCAATAGGAAAATGATCGTACCTGTCATAATCATTTCCCAAATTCCTCAAATAATTCCATTTAGGATCATTATTGTCTCGGTTTTCATCAGGGTCATTACTAATGAATACTTCCAAGTCTTTTACCAACGGCATTTGTGGATGAATTTTTTTTTCCGACTTATCATGCTTTCCTTCATCATCCGATGCAAGTAAGAGGTCTTCATCATCGATGTTGATGTCGATGTCTTCGTCTCCCTCTATAATCAAAATTTCATGATCACTTTCTTTCGGTACGTTATCATCAGTCGGTTTTTGGTTGTTAATGTCAGATTTTGCAGGTTCAACAGGTGTAAGAGAAGTTTCAGCTTTTTCAGACGGAATCAGAGTTTCTTCAGAATCAATTGTCACCACCTCCGCGGTTTTTGTAAAATTTTTTATAGTTGTTTCGGTATCAGATATAGTGAAAATTTCTTCATGAGCCACAAGCGTGCAGTCTTTACTATCAATCTCAATTACTGATTCATTGACGGTGGGCAAGGACAAGGACGATGGCTCAAGTCCGATATGTTTTTCAGAAAAATTTTGAATAAATTCATCCACTTCCTTGGTGGGATTTTCTGAATTAATCGTATATATCATTTTGTCGTATTTTTTGTCATTTTCCAATTTAAAAACGTCTAACATGTTACTGTAAGAATCTAATTTTGAAGCGGTATCAGCAGAAGTATCACTCAAGACTTCTTTCAAACCAGCCATGGCTTTTTCATACGGATCGTCGCTTGTGTCGGTTTCATCGAGCTCACAAACGTCTTCATTTATAAACGAAGGTTTCCATTTTTTTAAAAATCTGGCTGCGAGAGGTTTGGACTCCGGAAAAGGCGTACTGGTGCCGATATTCGGTCCATATTCTAAATTTCCGAAATCTGACACCACTGATGCAATAGACGTATTTACTTGATCCTCTGTTACACTAGTTTCAACACTTACGCTTGAAGAATCAGCTAACACACTCTTTAGAGAAGCTATCAACTGATTTTTTTCTTCTTTCAGAGCGTTCAACGAACTATCAAATTTGTCTGTTTTCGGATAACCCGAAATTTGAAAAATACTTCCAGAAACATGAATGCCATTTGATGAAAGAGAGTCATTCCGTTCTTTCTTTTTCAAACTCTCCTCAATCTCCTCCAACGTAATGAAGTCCAAATCAGTATCATGGGTAGTACTCTGCAGTGGAGAATTTGAAGAAATACCAGTTTTGTAGTCATTTAGTCTTGCATTAAATTCAGTAGTTTTTGTAAATTCAACATCAGTGCAGTCCTTCTTCGAAGAAATATCAGAACAGAAATCAAGTTTAGATGCAGCTGTTTCATAAACACCTTTCTTATCTTCATCGCCTTTCGCATCAATTACACCTTTTTCGGTGGCTGTTCCGGTGGTTACAGTGTCCTCCATCACAATAGAACGCTTCTCAATATATTGAAATCTGAAAAGCCATTTACTTATCCTAACGAATCGTAAAGAAAATTTCAGATTATGAAACACACTTTAAACTTGAAAAAGTCATGCGAAATATGTTTTTGAAAAACAATGAAAAAAGAACATCAACATCAACCGAGACCAAGGCGCGATGAGTGAACGTTTGAATTACTTTGAATAATTTTCAACATTAAATTTAAAAAAAATATATTCTACTTATTTGAACTAGAACAAGACAAGACAGCAAACTATTTGTGACATTTGACATTTTAGACAATACAATGCGGAATGCAATACAATAATAATACAATGCCAATGCCGGTGCAATTCATACGGTCATACGGTACATCAGTAGGTGGGGGGTCCGGGGAAAATTCTTTACTTTTAATATTTTTAACCAATCACATTCACTGTTTGATCAATTACTTATTAAATTTATTTGTAGAGTGCAGTTCGTGTCAATTGAAGAGGAGATAGTGTTATCAACTTATCAATACTGTTGATCCTGTTGATCCTTTGCTTCTTGCACGAATTGAATCCGTTTTTGTAGTTTTTGATGAATGAAAAAGTAGTGAAAAAGTCGAATTCGATCTTTTCGAAAGTATGAATGAAGACAATGAAGGAGATCCATCTAGTGAAGCTTATGAAACGCAAGAAGATCTACAAAAAAAATTATATTTCATGAACGAACAGCTGCAACTCATGGTACAGGACTTACCATCGTGAGTACCTACCACCCCTTTATGTAAATTTAATATCATTCCATTGTAGATGATTGACCGTTAACGAATATTGGATTATAGAAAGTACCAACAAAGATTTCCTAACGAATTACTTTGTGGCCTTGCTGAATGTCTTCTTGACAATACAGTTTTTGGAATCGTTGAGCATCTAATGGATATACAACACTGTACTGAAAAGCAGTTATTTCGGAAGCGATTGAAAGTAATACACGACCATTGCAGTACGTATTTCATTTTACATGCATCAATTCGAACATTTTGTGGCTTATTAATTCCCCTTGATTATATTACAGATAGGATGAAAACATTGAAGGATTATCCTTTATCAAATGAAGTAAAAAATTTGAAGATGCAAATTATGAATTACAGATACAAGAAGAAACTAAGATCTTGTGACAAAGAAATAATTAAGATATTGGATTTGAAAAGAAAAGATCAACAGAACGTGTTGGTATCTGTTGGAGTTCCAGGATTTCAAGTTACTGATGACCCTAAAAAAATTCAAGTACAAATTAGACTCCTTGATTTCATATTTCGTCTAAGTCAAATGAAAGATAAATAATTCTAGTCGCATTAAAATCTTTTGGTTTATTCATTATATTATAATTATTTATTTTTGCAGTGCAATGAATTTTGTAAATAATTAGGTAATTAAGTAAGTCGTATCACATTTTTCCACTATTATTATTCCCTTTTCATTGATTGAAAGTTTTCTGCTGTATTTTGATAATCGTATCCAATTTTTTCTACTAAATTGTGAATTTGTGCGTAGTACGTACCAAGACTGATTTAAAGTTAATTAAAATTTTCATTTCATATATTGTGTCGCTATGTTCATTTAATTGTATTTCGACAAACAATAGTGGGTGTAAGTGAATAAACCAACAACGTGTACAGGTGTGCTCTCGTATTACCGCCAGCTCCTTGTACAACTTTAAAAGGAATTAAATTAATTTTTTGAAAGAAAGAAAGAATGAAATGCATCGGCCGATGAATGATTCCTACATTTTCATCTTGAAATTGTAAAAAGGTGTAACTGTAATGAAATAATGATTCTTTGCAACTAAAGAATGAATACGCATTTACTTTAATGAGATAAACTCTAAAATGAAAAACGCAAGCGCTTTAGATTTCAACGTGCATCGCTTCTTATTTCGCTGAAGCGAAGGAAAATAGTAATAGTTTGCCTTTTATGAGCGTTGAACGCAGTTCAAGTTACCCGTGTTTCAATTCTTTATGTTTGTACGTGAATATCACGAAAATAATTCGTAATAAAATCGCCTTCTTATCCTTGATCTATATGTAAGCTCATTTTAATTTTTTTATGGGTGTTATTTTTAGAGCTTTTGAATAAATTGTACGTTGAACAACTACTATAGCATATAATTCCTCAGTTGCTTTATTTCTGCTTCGTAGTTTCAAGATACCTATATCTAGATCTACTTATTACGTAACAGGTGCCTTAAATTTTTTTCATTATCATTATTATGTAAAAATTTTGTATACAGCACGAATGAAAAATGTTATGCTTTGCTTATACTCGTACTCGAAGATCTAAGTTAATTTCGCTTTGCTTGAATTGTCATTTGAATGGAATTGTGATGGATCAATTGAAATAAATCATCATAAATATACTTAACTCGATACCTATGTTCTTATTCGCTATCCATTGTTTTTGTATTTATTAGGTACCTATTTAAATTAATAGATCTTTTAAAAATAAAATACAAAAAGTGTGGTTTATCTACAATTCAATAGGTACTAGGAAGAGATAAAAGAACACAAGTGAATTAAATTTTTCTCCGAATAATCAATATTTATTTAGATCAGGTGCATACATAATTAAAAGTATCATCAAAACATATTATTCTCCCTTTTATTTTATTTCATCAAAAAAAAAAAATTGATAGATTAAAGAAAAAGAGATAGAGAGAGTGAGACATTTGATTGGAATTACAACTTTCAAAATTTTATCTTCAGAAATATTTTTAAAAGTACCTACCTAACTATAAATATTCTAAAACAGCAACGTAACACCATGGAAATATTTTCCCCACAAATTTAAATGAAAATGTCAAAATAATTTCATCAGGTACTGAAACAATTGCTATGCCCTCAATGTACCTTCATGTTTTGATTACGCATAGGTAGTTAGGTAGGTACCATTTCAGATTTCACATTAGTGAAGCAGTACTGCTTCTGCTTAGTACTAGTTCCCAATATCCAAAAATACTTTTAGGAGGTACCTAGCTACCTACTCTGTCCAGCTATTCACAAATATGCGTAAGCTCAGGCTCACCACAAATTCCATTCTCATTTCACTTAATTATGAACCAAGTTGAAAAATTGTTTTTCTAATTCAATCTAATTTATAAGGAAAACGATTTGTCATTTTAATTATGATTCACGATTACACTATTTAATGAATTTATTTCAGCAAAGATGGCTAATTCAAAGTTTTAGATGAATAATAATTTTATTAATAAATTCATGCTGTTGAAAAGCAAATTTGAAATGCAACGTTGAAAAATCGGGTTTTGCCCTTTTGCATGTAAAAATTAATTAGACAGAGGGTTGTCCAGATGTGCACCTTTTTTTAGGAGAGTGAGCACAATAAAAGTTTTATTTTTAATTCAACTCTTATATAGATATGGGTAGGAGTAGATACGGTATCCAATGTACTACAATTTAAAATATTTTCTGAACACAAAATGAGCTAGAAAAAAGTATTCACATTCTTTACGCGCTTTGCAGTATCTATGTGTACATTTTGTTTCTAATATTTTTCGAGTGAATAATATGTTTATTGTTCGCGTTTTGTGTTTGTAATTGTATTATTCAACGAGCTCTATAAATATATATAGGTAGGTACCAACTACCTACCTGCCTACATTAAAAACATGAAAAAAAATTATAACTCGTTCCTACTTCATTTAAGTGTAAAGAAAACCAGAGTGTAGGACGTAGGTATACTTACGTATATAGTTCTCAAACAATTTGGTGTAGAAGTACATCCTAGATATCCATTGTAATGCTCGTACTTGAGGTATACTTACACTTATTACCTATTACCTATAATGCAAAAAAAAAAAATTGAAATTGCACAATATCTTTTTTCTTAATTTTTTAATTTATAGTAGAATTTACCGAGTACCTGGCTAAAAAATATGATTCTAATGAATTTGCAAACTGTTTCAGGTCTTATCTGGGTCCACATTTTTTGTTGAGAACGAGATAAACATCTGTGAATTAAAATTAAAAAATTACCTATCAAAATGGTAATGGAAAAACAATTTGAAAAATATCAAGTTTGTTTGTGTTCAACCGATGTTTTCCAACTTTGAGGATAATTTTCTAACCAAGAAATTATTATAATGTTCAAAACGGTCAAAGTAGGCGATACTTCGCTGCAGTACACGATAGTTTCGCAAACCGAAGAATCTAGCTGTTCGAGCAGCGGGGGTACAACCACTACTCGTAAGAATAAAATTAAACGTAAAACGAGACATAGACAGACGGTCATTTTGATTTTGATTACGTTAATAATGGGCTGCGGTATCGTTATCGCCGCCGTATTAGTTCCTATTTTAGTGGCAAGTAAATTGGTAGGTAATTTACCAGAGTCAGCTAAATTTCAAACGTTTGCTATTGCTGCTTCGAGCATACAAGGGTACGGAAAACACGATCAGAATGGCCATAAATACGTGGAATTGCTACCAATTAAACAAGCGCCTGTTGATTCGGTCATCGAGTTCCGAGATGATATTCCTGTTATGGAGGATAACAAGTGGAGGACAGATTTTCGATTAAATTTCAACGATGCGAAATCTTCAAAAGAGCAATTACCATCGGCGGCGGCTGAATCAGTCGATATTTCAGACAAACCATCTGTTTCAAATTTTACTCAAGTTACCGTTTATCACAACAAAAGTGAAAACGTTACGGCGTTTCCTCAACATATTAGTCCAACGATAGAATCTCAATCATCGTGGAGGGGGTTGATCCGATTGCTGAAAACTTTAATAGACTTCGTGGTGAGTTTTATTAATTTAAAATATTTTATGTATGTACAGATTATGTGCTATGTAGCCATGTAGGTAGTTGCTAGTCTTTAGTTAGTTACGTAGGTACCTATACGCAGTTAGGTCGACCAGGATTCAAGTTTTGGTTGGGTGAACCACCTATTCCTTTTTCCTTTTTTTTCTTTCACAAATCATGCTCTGATAGTGATAGGTATAGGTAGAGAGAGAGAGAGAGAGATACATGCACCATGGAAAAACATACGCAATTTCATTCATTTGGCATACCCCCCCCCCACAGCAATATTGTGAATTTCTGAATTGAAAGTAATGTAAAAATCAAAACTAACTTATTCGTACCTATTCACTCAGTGATATCCATACGTCGTAGATACGCACGCGAGCTACGAGCACGACACAAGTAAACAAATCGCGTTACGTTAGTGTTGATCTTTTGAGTTTTGAGTTGAGTGACTCGAGTGTCAAGTTTTGATTATTGATGCCGTCGATGGCATGTTAATAGCAAGGGTTAGAAAAGTGGTGAAAATGCGTAATTTGAATGGAAAATTTGAAATCAGAGTTGTATTTGAGTTATAATTTTCCTTTATTATTCGTGATTACGTGTTCCTTCGCCGCGTGTGTGTATCAGTTGCGCTAAATGATGTATTTCAAATCAATGGCCCATTATCTATATCGCGGTTGTTGTGTGGTTCCAAAAATCCTAGATTCATTTTTGTATGAACCATTGTCAGTCCAAAATCAAGTTGGGTAAGCGAACTAAGGTATTTTTTTCACAATTTATCGTTACAGTTTTGCACTCTATTGTACTAGATCAATGGTTGTGTATTTTCCGATCATTTCTCACGAGTTATTTTTTCGTTTCGCTGATCGTTGAATACTGATTATTTAATTAATGGGTGTCAGTCTCGTTTCGTATTATCGGTTTTTGTTGTCATGGGGAAGACTGTCCATCAGGTATAACACCATCCGCCATTTTGGGTGCAACTCGCAAAACTTACGTAGCAGTTTTATGTAGAAAAAATTGAGAAATGATGGTTCTTTACCTTGAATTTATATTTATTAATACTTTAAAAACATCAAAATATAAAAAGAAAAAGAAAATCTATGAAAATTCAAAATATTTTTAAAAAATTACGAAAAAGCTCATAATTCATCACCAACCAATCACATCATCGGAAATCGAATTTTGTTTACATTTTTCGTGCACCCAAAATGGCGGATGGTTATACGAGTACCTGAATTACAGTACCTTACTGTCCATTCTGGAGGAAGAGATCGTCGTCAATTATGTTTCTCAAACTCTATTTTTGTTTTCATCAAGTTTGTGTTTGTGAACAAAGAACATTCCCGTTCCCCTCACATCAGATTAGGGTCAGTTGAATCGGCGATCTGTTTGAGCGCTTCAATGAGTACTTAGGAACATAATTAACTGTAACTCACATGGTTGATACCAGACAATTTTTTTAATTTTCCGCTGGGGAAGAAATCAGCAGCAAACAGTCAATAAAATTTCGGTTCATTTTCTATACGTGAACTTTCAACAGATGTGCATTGTGCATGCCGAGTTTTATCCACTTTTTGTTGTAAATTCAAAAAGTAGGCGAGTTTTCGAGGTTTTCCGCCTATTTTTCGCCGACACCGGTCGCCTTTTCCACACTACCTACATACTATAAATTTTCCATATTAAATTTCAACAAAGTAGCTTCCTAACGGAATACATTATTTTCACCGCCTCCAGGACCAATTTACAATTCTCGAGTATTTTTCACCATCCCTTGAAAAGTGCTAAGGTACAGCCAGTAGGCACAGTTTCGCTTGCAAAGAAAAGAAAACTATGTATTTTTTTTCTGTATTGATCATGATGTACCTACTTACCTTACCTACCTGTAGAAAGTGATGTTGAGTGGATAACTTGCCAAAATAAATGGAAGATTCGATTGCGTTTTACAAAAAGTAATGCGAAGTATCTATTTAAAAATCAAAACATTGAGATTTTCAGGTTTTTTTTTTTTTTTTTTTTTTACGCATCAACCTTATTACATTAATCTTACTTTTGAAAATACTTTTTTTCTCATCTTTTACCTCAGTTGAAGCTTGAAGAAAAATATCACAAATGATATGTTTTTGTAATACGTACGTTTGATTTGACTTGAGGTTGGTAAATGAAATTTTATAATATTTGATGTTTCGCTTTTATCTGGTTCAGAGCTGATTCTTCATTAATTGGGTGATTTTAGTTGTATTTCACACACCAGTAGGTAAATTATTCGCAGCAACCAAAAAGTGTAATGACATTAGAAAAGAGTAATTATTAATGACATTGATCTTGAATGTGAAAGCTGCGAATCTCCCGTAGATAACTTGGAATATTGGATACCTACTCCTCTAGTACTTCGCCTCGCCATGCCATGCCATGCTACGATATTAAGGAACTCGTGCTCTCGGATACACAAATATTGATGGTGTAAAAACCAAAACCTATCCTTTTTCTTTTAATTAAAACAGCGTCTCGGTGTCGTATCACCGTAACATACACATTGTGTATCTGTACATGATGCTTGTTTAAGTTTATTTAATGCAATATTTATGTGATAAACAAAAATTAATACATATTATAGTATTTGTAACTTGAAAAGCAAGATGAAAGAAGAGAGGCTATACAGGGTGTCTGGTGAGTGGTCTGCTAAACTGAAAATTTGGATATAACCACCCACCATTAAAAAAAAACTATTGGTGAAGTGGTTGCCTGTGTTGAAAATTGAAGGGGTAAATGCTATTTTTAAAAAAACTGAATCGAAAAAAATTTTCAAGTATGGGGATGGGAAGTAAATTAAAAACTGAACAAATTTTGTTATATTCAATTTTTGCCTAACTTCAAAATTGAAGGGGCTATCACCGCATGCCGATTTAAAAAATTACTAAAAAAAATTGATCATGGAAGTGGATAGAGGGTTGAGAATTGAATAAATTTTATGATGTACATCATTTGCCTATCTTGAAAATTGAAGGGGCTAAGCAGCATAAATGTATTGAAAAAAGTTGTTTTTT
>FIZT01024172.1:0-14430 GCA_900065295.1 Paracoccus marginatus | reverse complement strand
TCTGTCCCGAGATATGAGAAGTGGACAGGACTTTTGGGTCATACTGTATATGTATTATGAGTTGATTACTGTGTTTACTGACACGTGGATACAAGAATAAAATTCCAAAGCTATAGTAACCATTTAGAAAGTTTTTTTAAACAATAAAGTTTACATGAAGAATATCTGTAAATGATAATAAAAATATTTTTGACTGTTCACGTAGGGTGGCACTCATTTTCAAACTCTTGAATTTTTATCGTGGCTGGGGCTAAATTTGTTGGCTATATTCTAATATGGCACAAAAAAAAATTTCAGCCCGATCGATCCGTGCCCCAGGAGCAATCTTTTTAACGCGCGCGACATCACAATACTCCCACGAGAACCCGGTGAGAAAAGCGACGTTTCTCTTCGGGGTAAATAAAACGCGTCGTTTCGTTACCCCCGCTACCAGTTGTCAACAGCATATCAACGCATAATGTACTTAATTAGGGCCCTAAGAAGACCCCAGAACCAAAAATTTAATCCATTCGGAAAAAATACTAAACTTAGAACAGTTTTTTTTTCTCTTTTTTTCATTTGGCAAAGTGTGAAAAATAGAAGAATTTCAAAAATCTTGAAAATTCTAAACGCTTTGAAGAGTTAATATGTTTTGAAAAAATCAATGTCGAAAATTTTGGAGGATGTGAAATTTTGGGAAAATTTTCGTGGAAACTTGAAGGATTTTAAAAAATGTTGGGAAATAGGTCTACTTTTGAAAAGAATTTAAAGAATTCTTGAGGAATTTGTACATAAGTTAAAACAAATTCAGATTACGTTAAGAATATTATGAAAAATGTGTCAAAAAAATTAAAAAATTAGATTCAAATGGTAACAGTCACAAAATATACCATTTTTAACGTATCATCTATATGTTTTACTTCACCTTCGTGTCAAAAAACCTATTTTCGTGTCTTTCTCTCTCTATTTCAATATACAAGAAGGTGTTTTGCGACCCTTTCAAGATAGTCACCATAAGCGATAAGTCACCGTAACCGATAAACACTCTGAATAGATTTTCCACGAATTCCATTGTTCCGTCGGAAAATGCAAAGTAAGGCAATGGGGCAGTCCGAGCGTGCATGTATTACTCGTATACCTATGGCTGAATACTCGACAGACTCAACTCATTTGCACCGCTGCTGGGTGGTAATCGTCAAAGAGGATGTAGGTATCTGCTCGTAAAATATGCGCGATTGCAAAATACATCAATAATGAAAGGATGAAGTATTAATTTCTCGGTCTTTTTTTTCTGTTCAATAGTGAGAAATGAAGATGATTTGTTTCGTGGTATTGCGTGTTCTCAACAGTGGAATTATTGAGATATAGCGACAGCGTATCCGGGCCTGATTCAATCGTCAACGGTTGTATAAAAATTGCAATGCACGTACTTTTTAAAAAAATTATTCCTTGAAAATTCGAATGAAAATTTTTCAAATCCATTAAGTAGAAAATTTGAAAAAATTGCTTCATCGTGAAATTTTTTTTTAAAATTCTGCTCAGAGGAATAACCAATAAAATGTACATATCATCCAACAAGCGAGTCCATTCTCGTAAAATATTTGCATCTTACTTCTATGGGGTCAAGTGATCGTAATTTCGAGGGGAAAAATTAACCCAATAAGTTTCCGTTTTAATCGCTTCAGTTAATGACTAAAGATAAGGTATTTACAAACAGTGAAAGTACAAAGAATAAAAATACATAAAATATTATAAAATACACAAAATAAAAACAAAAAAAATTACAAAATGACGTGATCATTTCGACCCAACTTATTATTAAAATACAAAAAATAAAACTACACGATAAAAATTCGACTACCTATATTCACAGATACGAAGTATCTCCAGGAATAGGTAAAAAAATTTATTCGCTAGACCCTAGACACCTGGAAAAATTATAGCAATATAAAAGGAGGAGGTACAACGAGAGGTGGACGATATCTGCCTCCGATGGGTTGTTTAGGACATAGAGGTAATTTTGGGTTTCTCCTAGGTGCGTTGATAGGATTACAAACAAATCCACTGACAGTGACCGGCGACGGTGACGTCAAACAAACGACAAGAATCGCCAATAGAAAAACCACCTGCGAAAGTTGCCAATAGCCATTCATTTTAATGAAAAAAGTTGTAAAGAATCCATTATTTTCGAAAAGTGAATGCAAGTTTTACCAACTTTTTTAATCAGCAATTTACTCATTATCAATCAAAACAAATGAATTGTTCAGGAAAAACGCAGCACCAAGAAGAAATAATTTCACGTGCCTATACGAAACTGGTTGAAAACTTGTAAAAATTAAGTTTACAAGAAAAATGTAGGTATATATGCGAAGTTGGAAAATATTTTCATTAAAGAAGTGAAAGAAATTCTACCTTGCGCACGGTTCACATTTTGAAAAGCAACTGTGTGTCGCTCAAATTATCACTAAAATGCCTTAAAGTTGACCATTCCATCGTAATTTTGCCACATTGATAAGAGCTATTTTAAAGCATATCAACGTCGACGTACGTACTAAGTAGAAAGTACATAAAATTCAGATAAAAACAAAGAGGTAGGTAACCGCTACCTACAATCTACATAACAATTATCAACGAGTAATAGTGTTTTCACTCGAGGTGTTTTATCACCTTCAGTTGACGTTATTTTCAAAAAATTATTTTAAAAAATCGACGGAACATAGCCTGTTAAGGATGATGATTTGATATTTGGAAACCGATTTCAACAAAAATTTTGATGGGGCGGAGCACTGTTAGAAAAAATGAAAACGGACGACTCGTCGTATTGAGCCCGAACAGATATGTTGCATTTTCCACGGAGCTCTCGTGGGAAGTAAGTACGAGGTTCTTGGCCTATTTTTTTCCACGTATGTAAAATGCAAAATAAAAAATAAAATGCTTCGACTTCGTCCAAACTTTAGTAAGTGGTTACTGATGAGTTGAGAATGTCACCAAAAAAATGTTAGCTTCCCACGACTCTAGGGAATTGAGTCATAAAAAAATTATTGTCAGTTTTAATTTTTTTCAAAAATATGGATTTGATGAGTTGTAAGTTGCCGATACGAGGAATTCGTTTGTGACTAGTGTGAAACGGAACTCTAGGGATGGTTCGCCTGCTTCGCATTCTATGCTGTCTATGGGGGAAGAAGGAAGGGCTCCGATGCATAGACGTAATGCGGCGTTCTGAACAGTTTTAATAATTGCGAGGTTTCAGTTTGAGGCGTTGAAGGATGCTGGGAGAAAATCATAATTAATTCTAAGCGAATCGTGAAATTCCTGCAAAATAGAAAATGTGGACGAATCTTAACAAAATTCCCCAAAAAAACTAAAAAAAAAACAACATAAAATTCATGAAATTTATGGAAACCATGCTCTCAATTGAAATCTATGAAAATCACTGGGGAAAAGTCAGAATTGCAGCACAGGCGAATCAGTGAAAAAATCACTGAAATTCGCTGAAAAATCAGTGAAATTTCACCATTTCACTGATTTTTCGATTGATTTATTTGTGCTGCAATTCTGACTTTTCCCAGTGATTTTCACTCATTCAAATTGAGAGAGCACCAAGTTTTCGCATAACATGATTTTTAATTGAAATACGAAATTTTAGTAAAATAATAAAACACAGACAATTAAATTGCCCAATTTTTGGGAACCACTTTCTTAATTGGAATAAGTGAAAAATCACTGAAATATCAGTGAATTTTCACTGATTTTTCAGCAAATTTTAAATGATTATCTTACTGATTTGCCTCTGCTGCAATTCTGAATTTTTTCCCAGTGATTTTCAGTTCACTGATTCCAATTGAAAGAGCAGGAATTTGAAAAAATTGTTGAATTTCTACATAAACTGAATTTTTTCAGTGATTTTCAATGATTCCAGATTGAGAGAGTATAGGCTTCTGATGTAACCAGAGAGAAGGGAGAGGGAGGGGGTGTTTCTTCATGGCACTTCGAAATCAAACACTTAGGTATTTATAATGAGAATACACCAACATTTGCAAATTCACCCTCAAGGTTTGTAAACCAAACTGGGAAAAATTTTCAGTCGATATTTTCATACTTTCAAAAAAAAAATATTACAACGAACTAGGCCGATTCGTCTCACTGTTTGCGTAGGTTCATTTCTCGCTTCAATTCCATACAAGTTTCAACCTCCAATTACAGGCGGTTTTTCTCCATCACGTGCAACCAAACACTACATTGTAATTAGCATCATCATTATGCACACTTCATAGACACCTCTTTCGCCCCTAACGTACACCACGTACATAGTACATACGTATACCTCTATTCTATCCGATCTGAAAAACAGCAAATCAATCAACCACAATGACGCGGCACTGCTTCGAGTTCGCTCGCCTTCGGGTCCGCTACATATGATAACCAACCATATCGTGAAATCTACCAGTAGTCGCAAGAGCAGCAACCCCAAACAATGGCGTATTTACCGTTTACAAAATAATACACGTAATTAACTCAACCAAAGTTGAGTTGTTAGTGGCGTTAACTCGACTCAGTTGAAATTAAAAGTACCTCTTAGTTTGGCTGTCGACATCGAGGGTTAACAAGTAGTATGTTTTCGCACCCCAGGGACTACTTTCTTTTTCGTGTTGAAGTACGCGCGAAAAAAAAAAATAGGGGACGGCGGTGCGTTCGGACGTGTAATTTAATAAGCGAAACGTGTTACTGCGTATCAAATAATTGGTCCCTTTGTGACATTTTATCCGTTCGCTGGCTTTATTATTTGTATAATGCGCTGAAGTATTCGATAATCTGGCTATGCGCTGCCGCCGCTACGAGTTTCCTAATTTTTTAATTATCTCTGCCTGAATACAAGAAGGGTGCGGTGGGCGAATGTCGCGCAATCACGACGCATAAATACGTACGTATACCTATAGACCCAGTTGGTTTTACAACAATAACAGCTGTACTAAGCTGAATTTTTCACTACCGAGAATTAATACGCAGAAAAAAATCTCGACGTCTATAAGTGCATGCAGTTCCCATCGCATCAGCGCTATTCGACGTATCTACATACAACGTTACTCTGGAGTTCGCTTTCCACGCAGAATGAGGAGTTTTTCGAGCCATCAGCATAATTACGCTATTGCGAATATTTCGCTGGCGACCTTTGCCAGATGCATTGTCCCATAGGCAGCTCGCGCAAAACTGCCGACAATGGTAAGAATTTCCAAGCATCGAGTGTGGGAAACCAGCCTATCTATATGGTCTCACAAATGATCTTTTTTTCATATTCGAATCGAGATAGAAAAATAATTATATCTAAGTCATTTCCGGCGCTGGTGCGTGCGCCCCTAGTGTTTAAGTTTAAATAAGTCGTAGATGAAGTTAGGAGATGAGCGCAGGGTTCTTTATCCGTATCTATCGTACCTATATATCTACAATGTATTTTGCTGGCACGAAAATTTGACATATTTTGTCGTAAACGTACGAGGTTTCATTTACCGGTAGCTACTTCGGTTATCACTCATCGTGTACCGATTTTTTATTACTCGGGCTTGTCTAACTATTTATCGTAGGTACGGTGGTGGCTCGAAGTGTGTATGAGACATATGCCCTCCTCACCCTGCTCATCGGCACCACCCACGAGTTTATTTCTGATAGCGTATTTTTTTTTCTTATGACTGTTGTCTTGTTCCACATCTCGATGCACATTTTGAACAAATGGTACTTTTTTTTTCTTAAATTGTTGCCAAATATTTATATAGACGCATGAAGCTTATACAATAGATTTTGGGTACAGAGGGAGGTGAGGACGGGTGTCAAATTACGTTACTATGAAGATTCAAGTGAATGACAAATCACGTGTAATTTGTCGTTGAGAGTAGTTAGTTTTTTCAATTGGTGGACCCAGTTTTTTTTTTATCAATTTCACATTTTTGTATTCTTTTTTTTCAACTCTTACATTCGAACTAATTCAATTAGCATATTTCCTTTTTGTTTTCTTCCAATTACGATTTTTTCGTAGTATTTCAATCGTTTTTAATTTTCATTGATTTTTTGAAAATAAAAGAAGAAATAATTTTTTGAAATGGCCAAAAAAAGAGACATGAAAACTGCAAGTGAAAACTGAGAAAAATAAAAAATATTTAAATTAAAAAAAGGAAACCAAAAATTGAAAAAAATATTTCAGAAAGTTTATACGTATTTTTAAAAAATCTTGAAAAATTAATTTCAATAAAATAAAAGGCTCAATTTCCGAACCAACAGTTTTAAAAAATTTTCAAAAGACTAATTTTCTTGAATTTTTTTTTTTCAATTTTCATTTTACGTGCTGCTCATAGGAGTTTAAAAAAAAAAAATAATTTTTAGAATTTTTTGATTTTGGAATTTTATCAAAAAGTTGTCAATTTTGAAACCTTTTCCGAAAACTGGCAATTCCAAGAATTCGTTGAAGACTCCAGAATCGCACAAAACTTCTTTCAATCTATTCGAGAGGTTAAAATAAGGTAAAAAATTAATTTCGAGGTTTTTTATCGAAACCTAATGTCAAGGACGAATTTTTTCACCATTTTTCTAAATTAAATCGCTGGAGAAATTTCACTTGAAATCAGCAAAAACGGATTTTGGAAGAAATGTGCATTTATTAGTCAAAAAGGCCATCAGCAAGCTGTATCCGTGTTTATATGGGTTAATATATTGCATTTTTCTCGGTTTTATAAAAACATTTTTAGAAAAGTGAGAAGTCAAAAAATTTGCTGGAGGCTTCAGAACTCCCGAAAATCACTTTCAATCATAATGGGAGGTGGGAAATGAGATACATACCAAATATCAGCTCTCTAGTTCAACCAGGTAAAATTTAGAATATTTTCAACTACGAATTAGGCTAAAAAAAAAAAAAAGATCGACCTATGATCTATGATGGTGTCCACTGTCCACCACACAAAAGAGACGTATCGAAATAAAAAATAACCTAGTTAGAGGGAACACCATAGCTCTACCGTACAGGTTCCGCAGAGTAAGAACCACACTCTTCAACTGAAAACAACGAAAACCAATAGACTATTATTGGTCAATTTCGAATCTAAAGTCGGCGTCACTGTGATCAGTCTCTGCCTCATCTTATACCCATTGTACCTTGCAGATAAATTTACACGAGTATATCCCCGGGCTTATCAAAGAATCGAATTCTTATTTACCTACGTTAGCAAATAGTTCGCCATCTTATTCGTACTACGGCAGTCATTTCAAAATCGTTCGCTATGAAATTCGTCGAGTTTTATTAGTCATTTCCTCGTACGTGAAATATTCGCCATTGAACGCCATTCTTTTTGACATCTCAATGTCAAGATGCCCCATATCGCAAATACCGACCGATGCTTCGATGTTGCTTATAATAAGACTGTTTACGCGTTGAATATTCGTTGCACTGAATTGAATTTCAAGTCCAGAGGTGGTATGCATCGCCATAGCAGTGACGACCGGTTAATATTAATCGTACGACGAATAATAGCGTATCATTTTCCAACACCACGAAATAAAATGGGAGTGGAGTGGGCGAATTGAAATCAGCGTCGAATATGAGGGGTGAAGGACGTGAGGGTACTTTTCCATGTTTCACTAAACTCGCAGAAAAACAGAATTTCCTGTAAGAACGTTTTTCAAGCAATTGTCACTGTATGGGTAAACTCTGGCGTAAATTTGAAGTTCCATTTCAGAAGAGGGGAAGGCATTAAAAAAAAAATTTCTAGCGCCAACTCGAACCAAAAAATCCTAAAATTATGGATTCTGAAAAATTGCAAGTTTTGCTTTAAAAAATTGTATTTTTTGTTCATTTTCCGTACACTTTTTTGAAAAATACAAATCACAAAAATTTTGCTCATACTCGAAATTCAAAAAAATTGGAAATTTCAACTTAAAAAAAAAAAAAAAATCGTTGGATTTGAAAAATTGTTATTTGAATAAAAAAATGAAAGTGACTTGAATAGAAAATTCAAAAAATTTGGAAAATATTGTTGTTTTCAAAAAAAAAAAAAACTTGTAAAAAAATTTAAAAAATTGGAGGGAAAAAATTATTAAATTGAAAAAATCAATTTTTTGAAACATAGCAAATATTCGACTTTTGGCTTTAACAAAAAATTCAATAAACACACCTTCCTATTTTTTTTCAAAATTCACTTCTTCCAAAAATTTTTAAAAATCAACTACTCTGGAATTGATTTTTTTTTCTTTCAAAAAAATTGTAAAATCAACTCTTGAAAAAATGACAACAACAAATAAAAAAAAAATTAAAAATCAAAGTTTTCAAAAATATTCTAGAGTTTCTTTTCAAATTCAAATCTCAAAAAATCAAAAAACGGACTTTTTTAAATAATTACAAAAATCATTTCCATTTTGCATTAAAAAATAATTTTCAACTTAAAAAAGTGACTCTATTGCAAAAATGTCAAAAAATTTGAAAAATCAACTATGTACGTCAAAAAAATTGGGAAAAAACAATTTTTTCACGAAATGACTTTCTAAAAACCTTTAAAAATTGGTTCTAAAATTTACATTTTAATAAAGTTTTGAAAAATTAAAAAAAAAATTGATGAATTGAAGAATTCACTTTTAAAAAAGGTTTAAAAAATTAAAAAACAGGAAAAACTGACTTTTCCAAAAAATTTAAAAAATTGCGATAAAAAATAATTTAGATCATTTTTTTTTTAAATTTACTTTTTAGAACAAATTCAAAAATTCAAAATATCAACTTTTTTCGAAAAAAAGTCAAAATCTATGAAAATGGAAAAATTCACTTTAAAAAAAAATTGAACAGGGCGTCGCTACGGGGGGGGGGGTGTAATACCCCCCATTGAAATTTCATTCAGAAATTCGGCAAAATTTCGGAAATTGGTTGTTTTGAAATAAGTTAACAATTATGAAAAATAAGCCAAAAATACACCTTTTTCCAAGCCGAATAAGTGGCATAGTTTTTTCAAAATTTTTCGCCCCCGTTTTGCTCGGGCATATTATTTCCCTTTTTTCTCTAATTTTAGAACGAAAAAAAGAAAAGTAGGTGCATTTCAAATGGCCTATTAAGGCTGATTTCATTATTTTTGTAAGCAAAATAAATTATTACCTAGGAATTTTTGAATTTTTATTCGGCATTTTTGTGTCGGATTCCCCCCCCCCCCCAAAAAAAAAAAAACCCCCCCCCCAAAAAAAAAAAAAAAAAAAAAATTTTGTTAGCGACGGCGTAAAAATTCACCTCATGGGGTAAAATTGAAATTACCGCGTTCATAAAATCTTTCGACTGCGGATAAATTGCCCTAAACTTTTCACAGAAAAACTAGCCTACTTCTCGCATCTCATCTGCGAAGAAAGAGGTAAACCTAGCACACCTACTCGGAATGGTAGGTACATTATTGTCGCCCTCGCCATTGTCAATCTACTCGAAATATTTGCATTATACCTGTTATCCCACCCGATATAATAAATTTTCCACACAATTGATACGGTCAATACGATGAAATAACAAACGCAAAGTGTATAATAAAAAGCCTCGAGGGCGAGAGAAAACACGATAATGGGATACAAGGCTGCTTACGAGCGTACAGAACACACATAAGCGGCTTAGTTCGTCTCAATAATACGTGTATACATTCGAAGACAGATTCGATAGTATTTCATAACACTAACGTAAGGTCTACGTACAATTTGTAGGGGTACGAAAGCCGGAGGTGTGCAGGCTGGGCGAATGCGAAAAACGGCGCATCGCGTACAATAGACGAGCGATTACGAGGCGTCAACGACGTAATAATGCGCGTAAATCCTATTGTGTTGTTTTGTCGCGCTATTTTAACCTATTCTCGTGTATGGGTTTTTGTCATCTCGCTGGTACTCGACGTCGTGCTTGACAAGTTGTAGTCTTTTAGCGGTGCGGTATTGTCGCCCGGGTTACCAGGTGACGGGCGAGGCGAGGCGTGAAACGAGTAACCCGAGCCTTTTGTCGACGCAACCGAATCCGTATCCTATCGCTGCCTCTCGCTCGTACACACGTACGTATGTACGACGTCGAGCCGGCCCTAATAATCCGAAGAACGCGAATGTAAAACGGCAGTGGCACTCGACTCCGATGTAGTCCTATTTCCATCTTTCATCAAAGTATACGCCGAAATTATACGCGCGTTCGTTTACGTATACGTACGTACGTACGTCATCGCCAACGCCGCCGACGTGCCACCACCAATATAAGACGTATTGTTTGTAGTAAATTTATTTCGACTTCGGCCCACCGCCGCCGGCTCGAACTATCGTCGAAG
The DNA here is from genome assembly GCA_900065295.1 of Paracoccus marginatus. Taxonomy (NCBI): domain Eukaryota; kingdom Metazoa; phylum Arthropoda; class Insecta; order Hemiptera; family Pseudococcidae; genus Paracoccus; species Paracoccus marginatus. The sequence goes on along the minus strand of FIZT01024172.1, from coordinate 4,150 downwards.
TAAGTATTCATTAGGCACGAATGTCGAACGATGGGTACCGCACCGATTGAATTTCTTCTTTCGATAAAGGTCGTCGTATGATTACGATTACTTACGGTGAGACATTCGATCAATTTTTTTCCACGCCGAATTCGAATTTCATAATAAATTCACATAAACCTAGACGTAGAGTTTCACCTATTCGCGGCCGAATCGATTTCTTCACCGGAGACGCGACTTTCGCCTCGAACGAAACGTTACGAATGTAAGGCTAGTACGTTGGAGAATTCACTTACCTAGATTAACATAGAAAAAAACAACTTAATTAGTTACACGTATCATTATATATTTTTTTAGTTTTTTAAAGAGTAAAATATTAAAGTTACAACTTTATAATAAAGAACACTAAACAAAAGCGAAAAAATTATAACAATTAATAAATGCCATTTTCCTCGAAACTAGACTAGCGGGTAAAATCAAGAATATAGACTTGAAAAGAGAGCCAAAGAGAGGGGAAAAGGGCTAGGATATGCGTTACACTACCTCTTACACGATAATTGACGTATAAAATATACTTTTTTCAACTTCTCGACTATTTGCTCGTCTTTTTTTTTCGATAAGGTAAGCCAATTATGTCGAAACAATGTTAAAAAATTCTCTAAAATAAAGGAATAACAAATCACTAAAAAAAAAGAAAAGAATGTAGAGAGAGCTCTGTATCACAAGTATGGAATAGTGTCTTTTTGGGGTAGATTTGAATTCGAGTCTAGGTGTTAAAGTGAAAACAATTTGTGCATTTACAGGGTGAATTGATATTTCAATGTTTTTTGGTTATTTTCTTCGAATGCAATAAAATAAATGGGGAAAATGGTAGGATATGTTGAATTATTGCTATTTGAGTAGCTACTGTTTAACAGATATGTAATCATATGATATGTACAATATAACTAAGACTATAATGACTAGTGTTATTTCGAATTTAATCGGGTAAAAATTAAATACTTGATAAATATTTTTTGATAGAATTATTTCGTATGCACGTAATTTCATTTTAAAAAAAGAAAGAAAAAACAGTAAATAAGTAGGTATTTAATAATAATAATAAATTTTAAAAAAATGAATCATCAAGATGCATAAAAAATAAATAAATAATTTTTAAATTAATTTTCAAAACGATAATTCAATTTTTTTCAAATAATATTTTTTATTTCTAAGCTTGATCTTATTTTTGAAAAAAATCGGCGATAATTTTCTACGTTATTTTGATTCGATGTAATAATTTGAGAAAAAAATTGTCGTTTTGAGAATTTGAAATTTTTTCAATTTTTTTGAAAAGCGAAAAAGTTATAAAACATTTAAAATTTAAGATATTATATTTTTTTTACATAAAATATTTTCATTTAATCAATTAAAAAAAAAAAAAAAAAAAAATAGCATCAATTGACACGAATGAGCTTATAAGTGACTAAAAAATGAATAAAGTAAGGTAAAATTTCAAGGAATAGATTCATCAATCAAAGATTGAAGATTAAAGAGATAAATCTGTGTGCTCAATTGAAACAGATGCTAATTTATTAATGCATTGTAATTTTGATTTTGTAAAATAAAAAATATACATTTTTCATATTTTGATTGAAAATAGCTCGAATGATTTTTTTTACCAAATAGGAATAGGGAAAAACGTACTAATCATAACCATTAAATTTACCTTCCTTTAAGACCATCAAAAACCAACAAACAAATTAAAGAACCACTGGAGAACATAACACACAACAAATAGCGTATAAAATATAACAGTTCGAAGGAGCTAGATAACAGGGAAAAAGAAAAACTTAAAAAATAATAAAACTTCGGGAATGTGAAATGAAAAATGAAACGAAATCATGATAAACAGAAAGAAAGCTACGCAAATGCCGAGTATTTAAAAATCATACGGAGCAACAAAGACTAGAAAAGAACAAGACTTATCACAATTTTTCGTTAAAACTCAAGAATAAAGCAATAAAATGGAGATCATTAAAATCAGGGAAGTAGCAAAATAAATGCTGGAAATGGATAATAAAAAAAAAAAAAAAACAAGAATAAATCAAATGAAATGGAAATGAAAATAAGTCAAACCCATAAAAGTTTTTGAAAAAAGAAAATGGTTGAACCCGCTTACTCCATCGTATCGTACTGAACTTTATTTACTTTTAAATAACGATAGATAGAATAGCCTGCGATTGTAAATAATGCAGAGACGGCTAATAAGCTTCCGAATATAAATGGTGCTGTTTCGCTGCGGAATGAGCCAGTTCCTCCCTCAGCACAAAGGTATTCTACGCAAAGTTATAGATTAAATTATGCGAACTTGGAAAACTATAACGATTCCCGATTGATGAAGCGTTTTTATAATACATACCTGGTCCAAAATCGTTGTTCTTGAAGATGAAAGGTTCGACGGTCATTTCTCTGAGGAGGAGTTTCACTTTGATATCTTGATATGCTGGATCGAATAAGTTGATTTCAATTTCACGATGACATTTGAACGATCTACCAACTGGCGTAACGAACAGTAAATCTCCGTCGGGAGTTTGGGCGTTTATCACAGCATCTAAAGTGGATGACAATTATTGTTAAGACCAGCGTAATGAGCAGATTTGAAAGACAGAGTACGTACTTGGATGGTTAACATGCTTGAATACGGATTCCTTCGTGTTGAAAGTCAATTGAACACGATTTACAAACCACCTTTCTCCGCCCGGAGTCTGTAAAGAGAATACAGATTAGTATGTGCAATAACTAATAAGGTTGGAAAACATAACGAATAAGAATGAAAATTATGCTTACTTTTTCGAATTTGAATGTTAATTTGAACGTTTTCCACATAATGTTTAATACTGAATCGTCTTCGTTACTACAGTCACCAGTTATTTCAACTTTTTCTGGAACGAAAGCATCGCTTTCCTAAAAATTAATAATAATTGTTGATCACAAATATTGAGAATAATTCGATAATACTTTCGCAAAACTGACCTCTTGTTCGTTCAACTTCGTCGTATACAAAAAGCTAATCAACGCATCGACAGTCATCAGAATACAAGTAGTACCATCTTCTTCGTTATTTAGTCGATAAGTAACAATATTTGAATTACCTAATGAAACATAACGCAGATGTTGTAATACGATAACGTCTGAGTGTTGTTTAAGAGATGGTAACTTACTAGCTGGTGTTGTTTTCACTCTACTTCCTTTAATCAGGTTCATTTTTTTAATCGATTCTACTTTCTTGGCATCTTCAGCATCTTCTTTGGAACTTTTCGCAGCCTTTCAACATTTTATAAAATTAATTCAAATAGAATCAATACTGAACTTATGGAAAACACTTACAGTTTTAGTAGTTTGATTTGGTATTCTCCCTGTTGTAGTTATAATCGTGGATGTGACTGAAGTTTTAGCATTGGCAACCTCCGAAGGGATAGTTTTACTGCTGTTTGACGCTTGGCTGGCACACAAGCATACGATAGGAAACAAGCAAAGCAAACCTAGAAAAGGTCGTAAATTAGCACTACAAAGATACAAAACAACAATGATAAAGTGGAAGAAATGAATACTTACATGATATGTGAACAAAATATGCTACATTTATGTACATTTTTGTTGATGCTTAATTATTACGTCCAGTAATTAAATTAAATTTGTCAATTTGCCGTCTGCTATAAGCTATACGATCATTTACAACTGTTTTCTCAATGAATTAATTAACGTAATTGAAGACTTGAATGAGAAACTTACGCAAGATGAAAGAAAATCAAAACACTTTTCACCCACGAAAATTTTTCACCCTTTCTCGTGCTTGCTTTCACAGTCAAAAAAATGGAAGGGTGACACACAGCAGGCAAGGGTAAAGAAGGGATTGAGGTAAATCAATCCCCTGTAGGAGCGCTGATACTTGAACCCTAAAATGATTTTTTTTTAAATGACCATTTACGCGCACCTGAGCGCTGCAGTCGTTTTCTCAATTAGGATGATCGAATATCAATATACACCTACACGGTATATATGGGGCGAAAATGAGTGTTTTCAGTTTTTAACAAAAATGAAGGGGTTTACGTAAAATTTTGTGATAACTTGAATTAAAGATATTAAAATTTCGCGTCGATTGATAAATTTCATCATAATTCCCGCAATA
>FIZT01024148.1:0-14725 GCA_900065295.1 Paracoccus marginatus | reverse complement strand
ATAGGCATGGGCCCAGCTGCGACGTATAGGTTACAATTCTTTGATGTTAAAAAAAAAAAAAAAAAAAAAAAAAAAAAAAAAAAAAAAAAAAAATGTTCAAATATATTTAGCTCGAGTAGTCAGAAGCTCATCGTAATATGAGACTAGTGTCCTTCATTCATGAGATAATCAAACCGACGAAAATGTGAGTATATTTTTGAATGTGGATCCGAATACGATATATTTTCAGGCGAATGAAAAAATTCATTATACGTACGTACCTAGTACCTGGTACCTACAGTCCTACACGTCACACGGGTGGAAAAAGAAAATAAGAGAGGGATGAAAATAAAACCGCTAAAAATGCGCCGAGAGTGCATAATAAGTTGCCTATTTGAAGACTAAAAGGCTTATGAAATTTTAAGTAGAAACCAAGTTATAATTGAAGAGGAAGAAAAAGGTCAAGAGGCTATTTCATTAGAGCAGACATTATCGAGGGAGCTTCGCAAGGACGACGCTGGTTTTCCGTTAAGAAAAATTTCACATTATTTAAAATTCTTTTATCCATTCGTAGACGAGACTTGTGGCTTGTAAAATGTTTAAGTACACACGTACGTTTATCGAAGATGACCGAACAATAAGCTAATTCTTACACAGAGATGGCGATGAATTGCTCGATGTCTGTAGTAGTTTATTAATTTATTAATTCTACGTAATGTGCGAGTCATAAATCACTTTAAATCGCTCTAATAAACGACGATGCGGAATCAACAAACTACATACGATCGAATTGAAAAAATCTTGGACGTGATATTACGGCAGGGGGAAGGCAGGGGGTATATTAGATCAATTTAAAATCAGTTTCAAAAACTTCCATCGCTTTTTTCTACCATCTGTCATCTCTACTCGTAATTATTCTGCTATTTATCAAGGTTGTTCTATCATCGAAGCCGATACGAAAGCTAAAACTCACCGTTGATTCTCTTTACAGAGGTAGAACACGTGCGAATATCGAATCAGCATCCTCATACCGTACAAAATTTCAATATCAAGGTTTCGTTATCTTATTGAAGAGGGAAAAAAATCAACCGCCAAACAAAAAAAAGTGCAACGAAAAAAACTCCGGCGAAATACGAGTAATCAAACCCTTTCCTGCGGAAGAATTTTCAATGTTAAAGACAAAAAGGATAATGAAGAAACAACGAATCCCAAGTTAGCGGTCAAGGTCATCTTAGCGTATCCTTCTGCCAGCAGAGTAGGAGAGAATTTGAACTACGAGTGTCGTACGAGAGAGCAAGAGCAGGGACATTACAAAAACTAGAATTACGGCCAGCGATAGCGTCCTTTAAAAAGTTTCACCACCTCGTAGTGAACTATAACGAGCATACGAACCGCAATTAAAAATCGATAAAAACACAAAATAGTGGAAAAAATACCTCATCCGCCCGATACTTCATTTCATACCTTGGCCTTCGACGTACCTACAATAACGCCCGCCGCTACCCTCCATAGTACATCGGTTAAAAACGGCGAGAGGCGAAGCATAGCATTAGGTACTATACAAAGGCTGACGGTCGTTTCGAAATTTTAGGCAGAGTGAAAATTTCATCCGGCTCGCAGGTAAATTTACGAACACTTTTGCAAAATCAATACTTGGTTGGACATTTTCGGATGCGCGCAACCGAATATTTGGGTCGTAGGTCGGAATACATTCATAAGCTGCAATATAGATTTCACGTGGCCCAGTTAATTTTATACGCTGCAACTTTAAATATACATCCGTCGCCGCTGACGAATTGCAAACGAGTTATTATGATCTCGAACCTAGAACCGTACGTCGTACGAGTATTTACTACTCTTCTTGCCATTCAGACGAGATCGTTGCGGACACGAATGCGAGCACGCGACCAGCGAGTGGATTCTGTCGTAAAGATAACAATGTAGGTTCATGAACTTGATATTGTTATAGGTGTTCGGTACCGTGGAGAATGAAAAGTTTCCACTCGACTTTTTTCAGCGAGGAACGAGTTCTCTATTTTGTGCTTCAGTACACGACGTTGACTAGTAAGCACGACGTACGTACATAGTACAGAAGCGCGTGAGGATGAAAACGCTCCTAATGTTTACACCTGCGATAATGTTATTAATTACTGTACGCATCGAGTACTTACTAAATGCTAAAAATTAAAACACATTTTGACAGGAATATTCTTGTTCAATTGAAGCGGCAAAAGTATGGAAATTATCTTGATTACAGCTGCGGTGGAGCGAACAGATGACCGAATAGAAGCGATTGATAATAAAAACTTTACTACCGTAAAATCCGAACACACAACTAAAAGCTGAATACAAATTTTCCGAACTTGAATAACTTCCAAAACTACGAAAACTTCAAACACCAGCAAAATGAAAAAAAAAATTTTGTTGTGGTTTTTAGCGCATGAGCAAAATGAAACATGACCGAGCTCAACGGTGAGCGATGACATCAACGTCACGTCACTGATCATGTTGAATTTTCGGCGAATATGCGAGAAATACAGAAAATACGGTAATTTTACGCGATACCTGAAGGTATTTCTACTTTCACAACTTTGTGGTATTTTGTAGTTGTGAATACAGCAGTGCGTTTATTTGTATACAATTTATTTTTTAGATAAAACCAAGATAAAATAAAACATAATACAAAAATCGAAAGAAAATGTGAAAAAATTCGAAAATAAGTAAACTTTGGTAGATCTACAAAATGTATTCGGATGACTCGGATGAAGAATACAATGAGAATAGCTTCTACCACCGGAAACATCGTCTATTACTGGAGAAATGTGAAGTAATACAACAGGTAAACTCAGCACTCCACTCTCCTTATATCACCTTTTTCGCGCTTCATTCGAAGTAATAAGAATTTCAATTACAGAACAACGAAATGCTGGTGCATAGACTACAAAAAATGAACAAATTGCTCCGTAGAGTACGCAAACAAAGAGTGTTAGTAACCGCCGATAAATTCCTTTTCTGCTCCGAATCGTTATTAATTTGTTGCCCTGTATAGGTTCATAATGAACTGGCTCGATCGTTACCACGACGACTGGCGTGACGCCGATTATCCGTTAGATATAGGCATAGATGAATCCGGATCTTACGTAGATTTACTTCAGAATCAAGAGTACTTGGATAGATCGCCACTTTTTACGAATAAGAAAACACCCTCCGCTGCAACTCCTGTAGCGAAAGTAATGATATAATCTAATTGATATAGATCGATTGATATGATCGTTATAGCGAAATATTTCACGAATAACATGCTTTGTTTTTCGACAGGCTATTCCTGAGAAACGAGTCAGAACGAAAACCGGTAGACGAAGAGAAGGACGTGGAGAGAAAGATCCTAATGCTCCTAAACGACCAGCTAATCCATTTTTCCAGTTTTGCCAAGAGCAAAGACCTATTGTTTTAGATCATATGATCATGCAAGGAAAAGGCGAACCCTCTAAACAAGATTTAACCAAACAGTTGGCGGCTAATTGGAATGTTTTGTCTAGGAAAGATAAAAAAGTAAGTTTAGCGTTGCTCATTGAAATCGTCACGCGTAAATTGAATCTAATCGTGATTTCTGTTTAGGTGTACTACGATAAGTACATGAAATCCAAAGAACAATACCTCGCTAATATGGAACAGTACACCATGAATAAAGTGAAATTAAGTCAGGATGCATCGAATAAAAGTTTATAAAAATTTAAATGAGATTCGTAACTCCCTCTCGTACATACAATTCTCTCCTATCTATGAACGTGTAAATTGACTGTACATATTTGTATTATCATAAAAGAATGAAATTTGTTTGTTTTTCAAAAACTTTTTTTATTTAAGACAACCTTATACTATTACCCCTTGAAATTATCTTTCAATTTACGAATGTAATTCATCGTTGCGATAACGTCGCTAGTTTTAGCGAATTGCTTTACATTGTCGTTGTTGACTCTCATAAATGGATTAATTTTCTTCTCCTCACCTGCGATCAAAATTTTAGTTCAATATTCACACCTACGAGGTTACGAAAAAAATTCCTAAATACTTACCAATGGTCGATGGAACCGTGGGATTTTTTTCATTCCTCAAGCTAATAGCTTCTGCTAATTTGTTAGCGACTTCTTCATTATTTGGTTCAACAGTTGCAGCGAACTTCAAGTTGGTAACAGTGTATTCGTGACCGCAGAAAACTTTCTGAAATTAGTTCCAAACTAAGATAACTTATCGCTGTTCTTAGACGATGAATCGACATAATGTAGACTCACCGTATCATCAGGTAAACTGGCGAGCTTCACGTTCAAAGCATCGTTCATCATTTCACCGGTGCCTTCGAAAAATCTACCACAACCAGCGACAAACAGCGTATCTCCTAAAAATGATAAAATACCTCATTCTACGAACAATTTTAAAACAAAATTATGTTAATACCTGTGAAAACAACGGTGTCTCGTTGATCGGTAGTAATATGGTAACAAACGTGACCGGTGGTGTGGCAAGGTGTAGTTAGGCATTTCACCGTCGAAGTTCCTAATTTAAATTGATCTCCGTTTTGTACTTTTTTCTCTATCTTAGGTATTCTGTCATCTCCTCCGACTACCTTCAAAGAGGTACCTTTCATTCTATCTACCAACTCTGCATTTCCACCCGCATGATCCCTGCAAAAGATTAGAATGTAGAATCACGCAAGAATTAACATAAATACAGAAATGGAGAATAGTAAACGTACCAATGATGATGGGTGGTCAATACCGTGGTTAAATTCACATTTTCTTCCGACGCAGTTCGAATCACAGCGTCAGGATCGACTGGATCTACGATAGCTGCTTCATTCGTAGCTGAATCTATCACCAGGTACATGTAATTATCTCCCAGAGCCGGCAATACCTTCACTTTTAAAGCGTTATAGCTTAGGGTAACAGGATTACTGTGCATTTCGCTTTCCAGAGAAACACCTACGAAAAGTACGAGTTGAAATTAGTGCGGTGATTACTTGAAATCGAGTGAACTGAATTCATGAATAGCATTATTACTTCGCGCAATTCGACCGTGTATAATTTGGGTGATTGAAAGCGATAAAACGCTGTTGACAAATGACCTATACATACTACGAATATAAATTAGATTATACTTGGATATTCATCGTTAATCATTATTCAACTTCTAAATCAATATTTTTTTACGTAGTAGAGTACAGTAGTTAAAATATTTTTCCAATTTACTTACGTTTTCGTTTTCTACCAATGTAGAATGAATGGAATGTTTATCAAGTACCATGATGATAAGACATTAAGACTCTTGTTTACTACGGAGATAAAGGCAGCTGCCATTTTCGCTCGTACGCTCGTAGCGTAGCCCGTTCTAGTGCACGAGGTAGGGCACTACGATCAAACGCCCGAACGTTGAATCATCTTCCACCACGAAGCTACGCGAGAGTCCCCAACGCACCTGGCCGACATGTTCGAGTTCAAACTCCCGCGTGGCTTCGTGGAACGAGATTACCGCTCGGGCGTTTTTGAATGAGACACGTGTCGTTCGACATCGACTCCGGTCGCACATCCACCAGACCTCGTAGGCAGTTCAGCAGTTGCCAGTTGCAAATTTTACCAAGTACTTCTTTTAGAGAGAGAACTAAAGAATCAACGAGAGTCACACAGTAAAATAAAAACCGAGAATTTGCACAAAACTCTCGACAATTTAATTTCACAGCATAGAAGTTTTGCTCTACCTCCGCATAACTTCTTTCAAGTCACTCAAAAAGCAAAAAAAGAAATAATAATTTAATAATTACACTTTTTTATTTTTAAATAACAAATTACGCTTAAAACATAAGCTAATAAAAATCATATACTATTTATATCAATTTACACGAAAAAATTCTGCAAAACTACTTGTTGAACGTTTTTCAAACGAGGCATCTTCACCGATACAAATAATCCAAAAATTCAATAATATACAATGTACAATGTATGTATTAATAAGAAAAAGAAAAAATCATAATAAAATAAATACCTCAATACTTCGCGTCAATGGTAGGTATCTTAGAAATACCTTTAAATAGAAAAAAAAAAAAAAAACGAAAAAAAATAGGCCAAACCCGCGTCACTTTACTATGTCTCCAGGGAAGCACATAACGATAAAAAAATTACATAATTATAATAGTATACAATTAGAAAGTTCAATACAGATTAATTAAATTTTTAAAAAATATCGAAACAAAAAATTAAAAAAAAAAAAAAAACGCACGACTCATATCATCGCCACTCCAATTGCATATTTATCGCTGTTTCGGCCACTCATATATTAATTATTTACATTTTTGATTCAAAAACAAAAATAATAAAAAAATAATGTATAATAATTTCAACTAGGCTTTTTTTTCACAGAAAAAATTTCAATCGTTCAACTTTCCTTACTACTACTCGCATTTTTCAAAGAGAAAATAGAACTTACATTCAAAAACCACGCACATAACAAATACTATTTTCAAGTTTTTTCACATAATAAATAAACGAAACAAAAATAATCGATTAAAAAAAATTGATAATAATAAAAAGGGTAAAATATACAAAATACAGTATACGTATCCGACGACGTAAGTAAAACGAGTAAAAACTTACAGCACAAGGCAGGCGGATCAACGTGATTTATATACAACTTCTTCATATTTTTTTTTTTTCCAAAGAAGGGCAACAAGGTGACGAGAGCGTAAGGCACAAGGCTCTAACATTATTCTGAGTACTAAAGCAAGCGATTAAATTCGACGAAACCGACGACGGTCGGTTGAGGTTAAAAAAAAATCGTTAAAATAGATGGGAAAAAAATATACACACACACACATACATACACTCACCTACCTACGACGACAAACTCAACAAAAGTCGACTCAAACTTTTTTCTTCGTCTTTTACTCATCAAAGAAAAATTCTCGAGTGAAAAAATCATAATACCATTCTAAATAACGTCGAAAGAAGGCGTGCCCCGAAGGCAAGAAGAGGGGAAAAATGAGCAAACTCGAGGGAAAATTAAAATAACTAATACGATAAACAAAAAAAAAAAAGAAAAAGAAAAAGAAAAATCGAGCAAAAAAACACCGTTATCCCTTTCAAGGATATTCAAGAGATACAAACAAACAAGCAAAGTCATATGAAGGAAAAAAAATTGGACACTTAGTATTGGCTGATTGGCAGGAGAGGGTTGATATAAATTAAAGGGAAGTTACTGCTGAAAAAAAAAAAAAAAAAAAAAAAAGGTTGAAAAAAAGGGCTCCCCATTTTGGGGGGAAAAAATTTTCCCCCCAATGGCAAAAATTAAAGGGAAGTTTCTGGAAAAAAAAAAAAAAAAAAAAAAAAAGGTTGATAAATCAAGGGGAAACGATTAAAACGCAAGAGAAATCACGATATACACGACAAAGCTCTTCTTCCGAGTTGAAATTCCATTCGTGGCCGAGCCGACGATGACAGATGATCGTATGACGGCGGCCTCGAAAGGTGAAAATCATCACTATACGCTTAAAAAATTCCGTTTTCTAAGCCTAAGTTAAAAAAATACCGTCGAAGAAAGGAAAAACAGGTATTCGACTACCTAAACGCTACCGACGATCACGCCAGACGACGAATCTTCGGCGGCTGCGGTTTCTTCTACGGCAGGCTCGCTAGGATCCGAAGACGTGGCCGGTACTTCGTCCAGCATCATATTTTCGGATACGTCTTTCATTTCGATATCTTCGGGCATGAGGCTTTCGTCTTGTTGGGCCATTTGGGCGCTATTACTTTCGCTCAGCATTTCGTCGACAGTTTTCACCACATCTGATTCGTGGTCGGTGGCGGTGACCGGTTCGGTAGCGTCGCTCATTTCGACGTCGTTCGATTGGTCGACGGGCGAAGCGGACGACGCGGTAATTTTATCGACATTTTCTAAGAATTTCGAGGCGGCGTTCGCGTGATCTATGGCTTCGGCGTCGATGGTCGGTTTCGTATCTATTAGTACATTGTGACTAGGTTGATCTTCGGAAACGGTCGACGCAGCGGCGGCCGCTACCAATTTGGCGGTTTGTTTGACGGCTACGGAATCGTCTAGGAAACCGACGTCGACGTTTTGGTCTGCGACCGGCGCCGCAGCAGACGAGATCGCTATCGCGGCTGGCGCTGTCGTCGTCGTCGTCGCAGCCGCCGCGGAGACGGCCTGCGCGACGGCGGTGGCAACGGCGGCCGAGCTGGTAAAGGCGGCTGCGTTTAGCGGTACGACGTTGGACGAGATTACGCCGCTCGTCGTGATCAATCTTGTAGGCGCGGTTACGGCGGTGGCGGGCGCTGCGGCCGCGTCCAGAGTAGTGATGGCCGAAGCGATATCGGTGGTCGTCGACGCGATACCGGAGCTGGTCGCCGAGGTGCCGGTAGCGTTGATGAATTTGGTTAGCGGCGATAATAGAAGGTTGGTCGTCGTGTTGGCGGTCGACGATACGGCGCCGCCAGCTGCGGCCGGATTCGATATGATGGCGACGTTCTTTTGGCCTCCGACCATCTGTAAGGTGATCGGTTTACCGCCGAAGGTTAACGCTTGGGTCGTAGCTCCGGTGAGATTGCTCGTTTTTCCGGTTATCGTCAGGCTTTTACGGATACCGCTTCCGGCCGGCACCGTAATCGTGATCGGTTTGCCGACCATGGGCGTTGCGCTGGCCGACGATACGACCATCATTCGTACGGGATTACCGCCGGCGCTGACGATCGTACTGACGCCTCCGGTACCGCTGCTGATGGGCACGGTGTTCGTTTGTCCGGGCGATTGCGAGACCGAGATCGTCTGCACGGTTCGTAAATTCGAGCCGGTCGTAACGACGATGATTTGATGAGCCGGTCTGCCTCCCATGCCTGGTTTTTGTATGACGATTGTTTGCGGCTTATTGGGTAACGTTACGCGAGCGCGCGGCACTGAGGTGGCCGTCAGTTGCGGCGTCGTTTTCAGGATATTCGAGCCGAGAGTCGGTACCGTTTTGACTACGTTCGTTATCATACATTTGTTGGGACCAGCGGCCGTGCCGACGGCGCCGGTTCCTCCTACCGGATTCAATAATTTCACTAACGTCGTACCCTGCGTTACCGTCGTAGGCTTGGCGGCTCCGCCTACCGCTCCGGCTACGGACGTCGCCAGCGTCGAAGTTATCGTAGTCGGTTTACCTTGCACTACGTTCATTTTGTTGACCGGCGTGACGGCCATACCTTGGCTAGTTTTCACCAAAGTGACGAGCTGCGGACTGGGAGCGGTGCCGGTCGATGAAGTCGCATTACCCACCGTGACGGGCTTCTGAATGATGATCTGCTTGCCTAATTGCGGACTGGCCGGCGATTTGATAACCGTAGGAGATGGTTTGGGTGTGGCGTTGATCAATTTAATACCGGAAGTGGGTACGGTGCCGGTCGAGTTCAGCGTCGTCGAGAATACAACGTTCGAGGACGCTTGCAGCGTACCAGATGCTATACTTTTCTGCGTTTGAATGAATTTCAAAGGGACGGGCGACTTGGACGCATCGCCTATGGCCGAATTCTGCATCACTCTGACTTGTTGAGGCGAAAGTGTTTTAATTTTCTGCGTTTGCGAGGCGGCCGCAGCCAAAGCGTGGATGCCAGTCATCGACGAAGCCGAACCAGCCGTCGTGCCGCCGGCAGAAGTCGACGAAGAGATGATTATGGGCGTATTCGCGTTTATAGCTTGCGTTTCCTGTTTGATAATAGGTCCTGCGTGTCGTACCGCGTTCGGAGATTGTATAACCAACGGCGTACTAAGTCCAGAATTCGAGTCAGCTCTAAAGATGGTGGCTGTGGCTGCGGCAGTGGCTGCCGCCGATTGAGAGAACATAGGCTGCGTAACGGTCGTAGGAGTCGAATAACCATACTCGGTTTTCTTCACACTGGCTACCGCTGCCGCTGTCGCTGACGCCGGCAGGATAGAATTAACGGTCGACGCAACGGCGGCCGCGCTCTTGGCGTGATCTTTCGTATCGGCCGTGGTGCCTGTGCCCGTATATTTGGCGGCCAATTCCGGTGTCAAGAAGGGCAACTGAGAGTAATCGATCATGCCTGGAGTTGAACTCTGGAACGTATCCGGCGGCACGTCGTATTTCTGTATTTGTAACAGGAACATATCGCTGGCCGGCACTGGTAACCAGAATATTTCCAACGAATTCGTAGACGCGCGAACCAGCTGACTTCGGCTGCATTTACTCGGCGCGCCTACTTCCAAATACCACAGATCTTTGCAGCATACTTGATTATTCCACGCCTTTCTATAACCGTCTCGACCGGACCAAATATACATCCTGGTGTGGATACTAGCGGCACAGTGGCCGGCTCTGGCGCGCGGCATGTTGTCTTCGTTCGTATCGAGCTTGAGATCTTCCCAAGACATCGTTTCTAAATTCAAACACGCCAGCTGATTGGTGCATTTCCATTCTTTTTCGTGCGCCGTCACCTTGACGCCGACGTCGTCCATTAATAAAGGTACCCAGCCGCCGAAAACGTACATTTTATCCTTAATAGTGGTAGCAGTGTGTAACGATCTGGGTAACGGTGCCGGACCCGAAACCAACGGTTTATTCCAAGTCATACTATCGATAGACAAGATCCACAAATCGCCCAATCTGCAGCCGCTCATACCACCGTACACGATCAATTTCGATACGCCGAACCGATCGGTATACGCGACGGCCGTATGAGATTCGCGAGGCGGCGGCGAATCGCCGTACGTCTGAGGTATATCCCAAGCTAACGCGTCCGGCGACGAAATATCCAACGTATACAGATCGTTCAGATAACGAGGTATGTTATTCTTGGGATCGTTACTGTCGTTGGCCAAACCTCCGAATAAATACACCTTATGACCGATGAGCGTAAAACTGTGACCGAGCCGTGGGCATGGATATGGTCCTTTGGTAGGCGGCAACGGCCGCAAGTGTTTCCATTCCCAGCGTGACGCTTGTAATTCGTATAATTCGTTCGAGTATTTACCGTACTCGACCATGCCCCCGAAAACTAATATACGCGTGCCGTCGACGACGAAACCATAAGCGGCGCAACCTTGCGGTATGTCTCCGGTGGTGTTTGGTATAAACCATTGGTTACTGGTCGCGTTATACACGTGAAGTTCGTCCACGATACCTTCGTTACCGCCGCCGAAAACGATCAATAAGTCTTTGATAGCGACAGCGCGATGCCCGTGACGTGGACGAGGCTGCGGGCCTGATGTCTCGGATACCTTTTTCCACTTCACCACAGAACCCATATCTGAAAACGAAATCGTATTTTGTTAATACTTTCTCACAAATAATTACCATTATATAAAGCCTATACGAAAATCACTTTGAAGTATGCTCGAAATTTCGTTCATACCAAAATCACACACTAATCAAGTAATTCAAATGCACAATCCAGCAATATTACATCAGAAAACACATCGCTCCTGTTGGTCACACAATTCGAAATCTCACAGCAGCGATATATACGATACATAAATCACTAGGTAAAATATAACACGAAATTACTTACTCGAAGTAGAAGTCAACATAATACCGAATTTCTCAAATACATTAAAATGACTGTCCGAACATACGCAACTTATTTCATCCGACTAGCGAACAGTTATCAAATTGCAAGCAACCCTAAAACAAAATACCGAACATAATTAATCGAACATCTGGTGTGTAAAATAACGTACGAAACACCTTTAAATATCAGCTTCAAACACCACATTCCTCAAATGCCGATACACTATTTTTGGCTCAACTCTCACCAAGTTATACATTTTGAATGCTTATTACCTATCGTTCATCACTATTTTACACAGTAATATTGCGTACTTCGAGTGTTTTAAACGGTCGCGCAATATGTTTTTCATAATCAATCGGCGTTCCCGGTGAATGTATCCGAGACAGATAAAACTTTGAAACCGTTGTTATTGTATTTTCGCTACGAGGCCATTGTTGTAAACACTGATAATTCGAATATATAGTACGGGGGGTTGTTCTAAGTACATAGTATAGATACTTACTAGTTGAAATTATTTAAAAAATATGTTAAAATCATTATATCAATTAATTATAAACATAAACATATAAAATTTTACAATACATTGTCACATTCTACGAAGAAGCGCGACTCCATATTTGATGCTTACCATGCAGCAGTGTTGACAACATTATTTTGCTTAGCCGCTTCAACGAAAATTCTCCGTATTTTTTTTTTTACCTACGTTATTATTTTTCAATTTTTTTCAAAAGTGCCCAAGAATTTTGGAATTAAAATTGCTTTAATATATAATCTGATTGATAAACAGTATAAACCAAAGGTTTGATTTCACTTTTGATGAACTTTTATATTTTTTTTTCGCGTTTTAAAAAAACTCGAATAGGTAGTCGACTAGAGAGTACATTTTCAAAAAGAGAAATCTTTTGGTACTTTCACTTTGACCCTGTAAATGGAGTTGATTGCAGTTCATTGGTTAAATGATTTCAGAAAATCACCAATAACAATCGAAAATTCGAAAACACATTTTTCTATGACCATTGACCACTTGTGACGAAATTCTTACAGAAAGAGTTTTATCTTTAAGACGATTATTAAAAAAATAAAGGCAGACTCAGGTTTTCAATTTCTATGGAACAACTAGAAAACAAAATTCAACTTCAATCATAGACCACAGTCCAAAGTACAAAAATTATAGACAGTACAAGTACTGTCTATAGTATAGTACAAACAATATAAATCATCAAAAAGTATCTACATGAATTCATAAAAGTCAAAAGTCCTGGTTAATTGAATGTTGCTCACATATTTTTATTTTTGATATTTCGATAAATCATACAGTTTTGATCGAAAAAAAAAATCATTACAAAAAAGAGAATTACCACAAAGATTCAATAATTAACGTACATATATTGAAATTAAAAAACAACGAACAACATTATTCAAATGAGGATTAATACATATTTACGGTCTTTTCTTCGCGTGAACGTACATTATCCAATAAATTTTTGATTTTGAGGTTTTTTAATCAAAATACCAACGTTTTCTTTACCTTAATTCCCTCTCTCTCCCGGTTCTCCTTTTTGACCATATAATCCTGGCACGCCAGGAGGTCCTTGGGGTCCAATTGCACCTTGATCGCCTATGTAAAAATTAAATGAACTCACATAAATTGAAAACCGAAACGAGACTTATTTGCAATAATTCATCGTTTCATTTTTTTTTTTTCATTTCAGTGACCTATTGGAGATGCAATAATTTTCACATAATGTTTACCTTTCTCCCCTTTAGGGCCAGGTAGACCAAGAGGGCTAGCAGAAGGGCTACCTAGTTCGGTCAGGTGCTCTGAAAGTAAATAAATTTTGTTAAATTTTAAAAATAATCATACGTCCAAAATACCTTAATATTTTCAACGAACTTTTCAGAACAGCATAACAAATATCTTCCAATTCAGATTTACTGTAAGTGTTTCCCTGATAACAAATTAATATAGACTGAATTAGAAATGTTATATACACGCCTTGATGTTGTAAGGGAAACTCAAATGGAAGCTCTGGGTATCCCATATTAGTCTGGGAAGACCGGGAACATCTTTATATTCTTTGCATCATTCATCATTATGAGCTCTAACCACATCTTAATGAATACTTTTTTTAAATCATAACATAACTGATTCAATTCAGTTGGAAGTTTAATTACCGGTTCTCCCTTTTTTCCCGGGAAGCCAGGTAGCCCAGCCACTCCTGGTCTCCCTCCAGAGCCCTGCAATGCAAATTATAGGTCGGTAATTTTATCATGCCGAATTACTCATTTCACTCTCGTAACTGATTCAATTCAGTTGGAGGTTTAATTACCGGTCCTCCCTTTCTTCCCGGGTAGCCAGGAAGCCCATCCATTCCTCGTAACCCTGGAATGCCCTGTAATGCAAATTATAGGTCGGTAATTTTATCATGCCGAATTACTCATTTCACTCTCGTAACTGATTCAATTCAGTTGAAGGTTTAATTACCGGTTCTCCCTTCGCTCCCGGGTAGCCACGTATCCCATCAAGTCCTGGAAGGCCCTGTAATATAGATTATAGTCAATTTTACCATACCGAATTACTCAATTTACTTTCAACTTTTGTTTTCACCGGTAATCCTGGTAAGCCATCGACTCCTGGAAGTCCAGGAGGTCCCTAAAAATAACACAATGATGTATAATATAAGATCTTGTTCAAGCTGTGGGAAAATGTCCGTGCTATCTACCCTTGGGCAATTTTTTGGGCAATCTTCTACTGGTGTTAGTTGACCATCAGTTGACTTTCCTCTTTCTATGCTTCTAATTTTACGTTCGCTTTGGCCTATACTAGATGGGATGGTAACTAGACGAAAAAAAATCATAAAATTTTAACAATCCATTATCACAATTCTAATTTTCCTTTAAACGACTACCTAGCTACCCACCATCATCAGGTTTCAATCCAAAACAAAAATCAACGCAAACAAAAAGTAATATCGACATAAAGCAGCAATACGTCCTGAAATAAAACGTCAAAAGGACATTTCATCAACCATTTGTCAACAAATAAAAAATACAGAAGTTTAAGAACTTACAGCTTTTTTTCCATATTGCAGCCGAAATGGATCTAAAATCCACACTTGAAAAAAAAAAAAAAAAAAAAAAAACAGGAACTCAAAAAAAAGGACAGAAAAAAAAATTTTTTT